>BLSH010559412.1:1503647-1517990 GCA_018402905.1 Glandirana rugosa
ACTAAGGACTATTTGGTTTCAAGTAGATATCTCAACTCGCTTGTGGACCTGCAAGCCCAAGACGACCAGGCAGGCTTGAAGCCCTGTTTCAGGCCCAGGCCCAGGCCTGCCTTGGGCTTGCCATTTTTTTACTTGATTTTAATTTATTTTCCCTATCCCCATTTATTTGTAGGGCACTTGCCCTAGTTTGAAGATGATTTTGGAACAGTTATATGGTTTCTACCGTTAATTCATACTTTTCAGACACAGTTTGAAGATGATCCACATTCACCTCCATTTTTGCTTTTTTTTGTTTTTATTTTTTTAAAAATATTTAAAGTTATTTCCCTGTCCCCATTTTTTTTGTAGGGCACTTGCCCTACCCTTACCCCCATTTTATTTCCTTTTGCACCCCTCTGGGGCTTTCCAGGACTTTGCTACAGCCATTTTTGTGCCTAAAAGTTCGGGTCCCCATTGATTTCAATGGGGTTCGTTGTCCGTGCGATCGTTCGGGTTCCGTCCGGACCCGGACCCGGACTTTGTCCCGAAGTTCGGACGGACCAGCAGAACCCGAACGTCCAGGTGTTCGCTCAACTCTATAGATGAACTTTGGTTTATCAGGAATCACACTATCCAAATGTTTATCTGCCTTTATTTGGGTCAGTGTCTTAATGATGGTCAATGGTGGCAGCTGTCACTGGGGATATAGCCTTTCCGATCTGTTGATTAAAACATTTTTTTGGGTTTATCTGACTTTCTTCTATAGCTATTTCCAAATCCAGGAAGTTTATCTCCCCCTGGTGAGGATTATATTCTTGTTATTATTTAATTTTGCCATGAACTCTGTTAGGCTATCTTCATCACTTTCAAAAATGCTCATGATATCATCTATGAATCTTTTTTTACAGTTTTAATTGTTCAGATTCATGTTGAAAACACAGTTTTTTCTTTTTTTTTTTTTTTTTTGTTGTTGCAAATTTAGCACACATTTCTTCTATTCCTGTCATTTGTTTATAATATTTTTTGTCGTGCCAGAAATAATTGTTTCAAGCAAAAGTCTAAACATTCTACAAAGTATTTCTTCTGTTTACTTCCAATTTTTTTATGCAGAAAAGAAATTATATGTGAAATAAAAATTGGGGTGGTTAAAGATTCCCCAAATTGATTATCACTATATTTTAATCTGTATATTACTATAATTCTTTAACCTACTAAAAAGTAATGATATAACAATAATAATAGCCGCAAAATAAACACACTGTTTTAAATCAACAATGGTCTCATTTATTTCCCAAGAAAGTAGGAATGCTAACACAAAAACACTAAAAGGAAAATATTACAGAGTTTATAACACAAAACAATATAAGGTGATGCTTTACGTAAAGGCCTTGAGATGTGCATCTTCGGCTAGCTCGTGATACAAGAGGAGGACTTCCTCTCGTGCGGCCCCTTTTACACTGCACTCAGATACTACCCACACATATGCCCAATACCAGCTTATCTAGGATTCTGACCAATGGTAAACAATCAGAGGCAGTCTTCCTTTCTGCTGTATGTCCTTCAGGAAGCATTCTGTCATCTAGCGGCAGCAAATGTCCATGTATCAATGATATTTAACCCGTGTCATCTTTCAGCAGCAGCTGGCTTTTGAAGTTCTGTATCTCAGGAAATGTTAATTTCCATCTTTCCTGGTATTTATCTAACCCTGCACCTCACAGCAGGAGGCGTATGGTAGGATATCCTGGTAGAAGATGAATGTCCATTTAGGATTCCTTATTCCAAACACCCTGCTGGGTTAACTTGTTCAGCTGGCATTTCAAGCCAGGTATAATCAGGTTTCAACCATACAGAAACATCTGATATTAAAACAAAAAAAAAAAAACCCATCTTGCTGTCCAACATATGTATATAGGGTTCAGGAGTGCACTATGCACAGAGTTCAGGAGTGGGCTTCGCACAGAGTGCATAGTTCAGGAGTGCACTATGTGCAGGGTGGGTTCAGGACTGTGCTATATACAGAGTTAAATAGTGCAGTGTTCAGGAGTGTACTACATAGAGTGCAGGAGTGCACTATGTGCAGGGTGGGTTCAGGAGTGTGCTATATACAGAGTTCAAGAGTGCGCAATGCACAGAGTGCAGAGTTCAGGAGTGCACTATGTACAGAGTGCAGGGTGGGTTCATGAATGTGCGATATACAGAGTTAAGGAGTGCACTGATGTACAGAGTGCAAGGTTCAGGAGCACACTACGTACAGAGTTCAAAAGTGTGCTATGTTCAAAGTGCAGGGTTCAGGAGTGCATACCTCATAGGCCTGTTTACAGCCGAAAAATACATCCCCGCCCCCTCCTCTGCTGTCATAGGGATGTACAGGACAGACAGGGTTCTGTGAGAGTTGTCAGGAGAGGTGCACTGCTTGTAAAGCCAAGAGCCTGGCTTCTGTGTTTACACGTGACAGTAATGAGCAGTGAGTCAGAGCCAGCACCAGAGGTGGCGGAACGCTGCCAAATTCTGGCTGAAAAAAAGCACTGCTGACACCAGTGTTGGGGGTCAATATTGTGTCCGCTGACACCAAAGGGGTTATTATTGCATCCACTGTCACTAGTGCTGGGGTCATTGCGTCCACTGAGACCAATGTCTTAGTGCGTGCCTATTTCTCACTGTTGCGTCTCTGCAACTTTCTTTGCCCCCTCTCAGGTGTCTGTTTATGAAACTGTGATCAGCGGTGATCCCAAGGATCACCGCTGATCACAGTTCATTTTCGGTTTATGAAGCTGAGATAATGGGGAGAGAACACGTTCTCCGCTGATTATCTCTGCACGCGGAGAACTATGATTGACTGACACAGAAACGGCCAGTTTATGAAGCTGCGATCTCCGCACTTCACTGGCGATCTGGGTCAGAATTCACCCTCCCCGATTCACCAGCTCAGAGGCGGTGAATCGGGGGAGTGAAGAGGGAATCCCGGGGAAGGAGGAAGATTACTGACTTCCTCCTGCCTCGTTCAGACCCCCCAACACATTAGCCATGTTCCCCTGCCCTGTATATGTGTATATATGTATATCCACTTCAATACTATGCACTTAGAACCCTTTACTACCAGACCAATTTTCAGTTTTCAGTGCTGTTGCGCTTTGAATGACAATTGCGCGGTCATGTACCCAAACAAGGTTTTTATCATTTTGTTCCCACAAATAGAGCTTTCTTTTGGTGGTATTTGATCACCCCTGCGGTTTTTATTTTTTGCGCTACAAATAAAAAAAGACCGAAAATTTTGAAAAAAAAAAAAATTCTCTATTTTTGTCACAAAACTTTGTAAATAAGTAAATTTTCTCCATCACTGGTGGGCACTGATGTGGCAGTACTGATTGGCACTGATGAGGCGGCACTGATGAGGTGGCACTGATGATGAGGCACTTAAATGCAGCGATGATGAGCACTGTTAGGCGGCACTGATAAGCAGCATTGACGGGTACTGAGAGGTGGCACTGATATACAGCACTGATGGGCACTGATATGCAGCAATGACGGACACTGCTAAGCGGCACTAATGGACAGCACTGATTGGCACTGATAGGTGGCACTGATGGGCACTGATAGGTGGGCACTGGTAGGTGGCAATGGTGGGCACTGATGTGTGGCACTGGTACACACTGATAGGGGCACTGGTGGGCATATACATTAATAGGGGCTCATTCCCTGGTGGTCTAGGGTGGCATCTGAAGGTGGCACTGAGTGAAGGTGGACCTGAGCACTTAGTCACTTACCTGGTGGTCTAGGGGGGTCTCCCTGGTGGTCCAGATCGCTCCCTGGTGGTCCCTGGTCGGCTCCCTGGTGGTACTGGGTGGGCACATCACTGGGCAGGCTCCCTGGTGGTCTAGGGTGGCAATCCGAGGGAGGGCTGTGCTGATAAATCATCAGCACAAACCCTCCCTGTCAGGGATGCAGCCGATCGGCTCTCCCCTCATCAGGTCTGCAGACCTGAGTACAGGAAAGCGGATAAACGGCTTTCCTGTATTACACTGTGACCAGCCGTGATTGGTCACGGCTGGTCACATGGTAAAGTGCTTCAGATCGAAGCACTTTACCGAGATCGGCATTGCGGGGGGTCAGACTGACCCCCCACACCACCGATCACCGCGCGGCGGCTTGTTATCCTGAGGACGTCATATGACGTCCAGTCAGGATAACTCAGCCACTTCCCGGCCGTCATTCTGCATACGGCGGTCGGGAAGTGGATATACATGTATATGATGTGTGTGTATATATATATATATATATATACGTATATATAATGTATGTGTGTATAATGTGTGTATGTGCTTATATACACATATATAGTGTAGGGGGACTAATTATTTTATTAAGGAGGTGGGCGGTCTCCTCCGAGAATGTCCGTTACTGAGCAGTGATAATTTATCACTGCTTAATAAACTGACATCTCGGAGTTTCTGTGAATTTCTGGTGCCGTAATCTCGTTAGATCTCACGAGATTCCAGTATCGGGGGGCGTTCTCTGCTGTTTGAACCGTTTGTAGATCGCTTCACTTCGCTAGAGTTGAAGTAATCTACACGGCTTCATAAACTGGCACACAGAGGTGAACAATCTCCACTGTAAATGCCAGAGAACGAAGCAGTGAATTTTTTCCACTGCTTCATAAACGGACACCTCAGTAAATATCCTGCATTCTTCTATCCCCATGCAATGCACTGCAAATGCTCACCTACTTCCCAAATGTGCACCCTAAATCTTCTCCTTATTTAGTCTGTACCCTGTAAACTCTCCTGCCCTGAATATAAACCCATTATGTTGTGCTGCCCATCTCTCTGAACCTCCCAATGTACACTGTGCCTTCTACTGCTCCTCCGAGCTTTTTTGCCCACCCCTGTAATGCAAAGTGTACCTCCTGTTTTCCCCATGCATTCTCCTGTAATGCAAACATTCAAATAAAGAATGGCGCAAAAAAAAAAAAAAAAAAGACCCTATCATCAGTGGCAAACATAAAGACTTATGTGGAAGGACCACAAAAGACAACTAAGACTAGCAATATATACAATTTTCATGCATAATTTTCTTTAAGATTTTCCAAACCATACAATATGAGGTCAGACCTAAACACTTTCAATTTGTATGCAATCAGGCAGGCCCTGGCACTACATAGCTGAAGGTAAATCTAAAGGAAATTGAATAAGAAGATTGTATAATGTATAGCCAGCTTAACACACCACTAAAAACAATAAAAAGTCCATTGAATAGCATAAAAGTCCAATAGCTTCATGGATATCTTTGTATGAGTGTTCTGTCCTCACTACACATTATACTGTGTGCAGCTCGGCATGCAGCAAAACCTTCCAATCCTCCAATAAACAAGACTGTGTGCACAAATTCATAAGCTTTAGGGTCCTTTCACACGTACGGACCGTTCAGGTCCACCTGTCAGTTTTTCAGGTGGACCTGAATGGACTCTCCATTCTCCTCTATGGAGCGACAGATGTCAGCGGTGACATGAAAACGGACAGCCGGTCTGTTTTCATCCAATCCCCCATAGAGGAGAGCGGAGCTCTGACAGGTCTGTCCCTGCACAGAGTGCAAAGGCTGACCTGTGTCATCAGCCGGCTCAGTGGACTCTGCACATGTGAAAGGAGCCTTATTGGAATTAACATGGTTAGGTGAAACTGGAGCAAACAGAAAGAAACATTCAGTAAGAATACATTAAAGAATTCTCGCTTGGGGGGAAAAAAATAAAATTCAGCAGCTACAAATAATGTAGCTGCTGACTTTTAATATATGGACACTTACCTGTCCACAGAGCCTGCGATGTCGGCACCCCAGCCAATTTTCGGATCGGCTGTTGGGTGCTGCTGCCACCATTCATCGTAAGGGAAACCAGCAGTGAAGCCTTTTGGCTGCACAGCCAGTTTCCTACTGCGCATGCGGGAAGCACGCTGAACTTTCTAACTGTCCTGGTGGCAGATGAAGGAGAAGGGGGGGGGGAATTCCGAGGGATGCCACGGCGGCACTGTCTCCCAGAAGTGGGGAAGGGTACTTGTCAAAAACAGGCACCCGTTCCCCTCTCCCCCTTGAAAGGTGCCAAATGTGGCACCCGGGGAGGGGGTGGAAGAGATAAGCGGAAGTTCCACTTTTGGGTGGAACTTCGCATTAAGGCTGGATTCATATATGTGCGAATTGGATGCGGATTTCCGCATCCAATTTGCATGACAGGCAAGTGTGACTGGCTCTCAATGGAGCCGGTTCACACACGTCCGGGGTTGCCACGGTCCGCATTCCAAAGGGTCCTGTCTGTGCGTCTTTGGGTCTGGTTCAGGTGCAAATTCAGGCAAAAATTCGGACCTGATTCACACTTCAACCGGTAAACAGGAATGCACCCACTCCATGCTGGGAACTGCGGCCACACATATGTAAACCCAGCTTCAATATAAAAATAGCTTCTACTGAACTGTGTGGCAGATACTGAGTACAAGTAGATCCAGCTCTTACCAATGATGCTGTCACTTAGACAAGACACAGGCGTAGCTCTCCACTGAAGATGATGGCTGGGCTTTGCAGCTGTTTCTACTTCACATGTTCTCTTGAAAAAAATGGAGCCTGAGCTTCCCCAGGATGCTTCTTGTTAGACAGGCCATAGATGATTCGATTTTCTTTCCTGAAATAAAATTGCTCAACACTGACTGTGTTGACAGGGGAATCCCTCCTACTGAGCTATTGTGTTCTGCCAGTGATTACTGCCAGAAGCTATAGCTGCTTGCAGTAATCGTAGGCCAAACATCCGACAAGCTAGTTGTACTGAAGTCAATCGATGAATGGATTTAAGTACAACCAACCTGCCCATACGTGAATCGTATATCACCCGGTCCAGTGGCTGCAGGTGAAATTTTAGGATTGGGGGGGGCGCAAGACCCTGTCCTTCCTTTTTGACTCCTCCCACTTCTCACAGACCCCACCCCTTATAGTTTCCACCCCTTGTGTCAGGAGTATACAGCCCAGCATCACCAGATAGGGTATACAGCATCACCAGATAGGGGTATACAGAGTCACCAGTTAGCAGTATACACTTACAGAGCACCATATAGCAGTATACAGAGTCACCATATAGTAGTATACAGAGTCCCAGATAGCAGTATACAGAGTCACCAGATAGCAGTATACAGAGTCACCATATAGCAGTATACAGTCACCAGATAGGGGTATACAGAATCACCATATAGCAGTATACAGAGCACCAGAGAGCAGTATAATCACCATATAGCAGTATACAGAGCCCTAGATAGGGTATACAGTCACCAGATAGGGTATACAGAGCCCCAGATAGGGTATACAGTCACCAGATAGGGTATACAGAGTCCCAGATAGTTAAATAGTTAGTCCGGTTGAAAAAAGACACAAGTCCACCTAGTTCAACCAAAAAAAAACAGAAATTATATATAACCATACAATCCCTTATACAATCCTTCACCCACAGTTGATCCAGAGGAAGGCAAAAAAAAAAAAACCCCAGCAAAGCATGATCCAATTTGCTATAGCGGGGTAAAAAATTCCTTCCTGATCCCCCGAGAGGCAATCGGATTCACCCTGGATCAACCTTACCTAAAAATGTTAGTACCCAGTTATATTATTTACATTAAGGAAAGAATCCAGGCCTTTTTTAAAGCAATCTACCGTGCTGGCCAAAACTACCTCTGGGGGGAGTCTATTCCACATTTTCACAGCTCTAACTTTCCGTATTTGGAGATGAAATCTTTTTTCCTGTAGACGTAAAGAGTGCCCCCTTGTCCTTTGTGATAACCTTAAAGTAAATAACTCCACACCAAGTTCACTATATGGACCACTTATGTATTTGTACATGTTGATTATATCCCCCCTTAATCTCCTCTTCTCAAGAGAGAATACATTCAGTTCCTCTAATCTTTCCTCATAGCTGAGCTCCTCCATGCCTCTTATTAGTTTGGTTTCCCTTCTCTGCACTTTCTCCAGTTCCCCGATATGCTTTTTGAGAACTGGTGCCCAAAACTGAACTGCATATTCCAGATGAGGTCTTACTAATGATTTGTACAGGGGCAAAATGATGTCTCTATCTCTGGAGTCCATACCTCTCTTAATACAAGAAAGGATTTTGCTTGCTTTGGAAACCTCAGCTTGGCATTGCATGCCATTATTAAGCTTATGATCTACCAAAACCCCCAGATCCTTCTCCACTATGGATGCATGCATATTCTTAGACCCCAAATGCATAACTTTACATTTATCAATATTAAACCTCATTTGCCACATAGTCGCCCAATTAGACAGTGTATTGAGGTCTGCTTGTAAGTTTTTTTTTTTTGTTCCATAAGAGGTCTGCTTGTAAGTTTGAGACATCCTGTAAGGACGTTATTCCACTGCATAGCTTGGTGTCATCTGTAAACACTGAAATGGTACTTTTAATCCCAGACCCTATATCATTTATAGATAGGGTATACAGTCACCAGATAGGGGTATACAGGGTCCCAGACAGGGTATACAGGGTCCCAAATAGGGTATACAGAGCCCAAGATAGGGTATACAGTCACCAGATAGGGGTATACAGGGTCCCAGATAGGGTATACAGGGTCCCAGATAGGGTATACAGGGTCCCAGATACGGTATACAGTCACCAGATAGGGGTATACAGGGTCCCAGATAGGGTGTACGGTCACCAGATAGGGTATACAAAGCCCCAGATTGGGTATACAAAGCCCCAGATTGGGTATACAGGGTCTACAGGGTCCCAGATAGGGGATACTGTCACCAGATAGGGGTACACAGAGCCCCAGATAGGGGTATACAGAGTCCCAGATAGGGGTATACAGTCACCAGATAGGGGTATACAGAGCCCCAGATAGGGGTATACAGAGCCCCAGATAGGGGTATACAGAGCCCCAGATAGGGTATACAGGGTCCCAGATAGGGCATCCAGGGTCCCAGATAGGGCATACTATCACCAGATAGGGGTATACAGAGCCCCAAATAGGGTATACAGGGTCCCAGATAGGGGTAAACAGAGCCCCAGATAGGGTATACAGGGTCCCAGATAGGGTATACTGTCACCAGATAGGGTATACAGCAGGGTCGGCCGGGGGCTTGAGGCACCGACTGCTGCTACCCCCCACCCCCGGGGGTAGGTCAGTGTAACCGCCACTTACCGTTTCTGCAGAGCTGCTGCGGTGTGCTCTGCTCTTCTCCTCCATGTAGACGCAGCGGCGGCTCCGGCGTGCCTCTTGCCAGAGGCGGCTCCGGCATGTTTCTTCTCCCTCAGCACCAGGCATCCAATAGGATCCCCTGGCACTTTGCCCAATCGGGAAACAGGTCTCACAGACCTAACTCCTGATTAGCGGGGAGGAGCGTTAGTGTGAAAATAGTGAAAGTTCATTTGCTATGGTCACACAATTGGGTGGGATCGGGGCGCACTCTCTGGGCCCTGAGCCCATCCTATTTTTAAGCCTGTTAGAGCCTCGGGCTCTAATCAGGTGGTTAAAAAAAAAACCCCTCCCCCCTCCATAGGAATCCATGCATCCGGCATCCTAAAAGGGGCTGGGCGCATGGAGAGGGGGGAGGCAGCGGCAGGGATAGGGGGCGGCGCCCGTGCATCCTTAATGCACGGGCCGCCCCTGACCCGGTCCCTGCTGAACTGGCCAAAATGTGATCCATCTATGGCCAGCTTTAAAGTGAGGGAAGATAGAAACTTTACAGGTTCAAACACAAGTTTTTAATGTAGAATTGCACACTTTGAACACTAGGTGGATCCTAAGTCAAATTTAAAGAGGTTTTAAACCTCCCTGTAACACTTGTACCTATAGGTTAGCCTAGAACAGCCTTTCTCAACCTTTTGAACATGGAGGAACCCTTGAAATAGTTCTCCGGTCTCGGGGAACTCCTGCTAAAAATGAGAAATCTACAACTCATGATACATTAGTGTGATGGTCAGTGGGAAGAATGCTCCTTACACTTGTGCTCATTGGAAAGAATTACCTTCTTACAGATAGCTAAAAAAAAAAAAAGCAATGGGGTCAGTGGGAACTTATCTAAGAGGAAGAAATTGCTCATTGCTCAAGGAACCCCTTGCAACCTCTGGAGGAACCCTAGGGTTACACGGAACCCTGGCCTAGAATAAGGCTTACCTATAGGTACTGTAAATATTTCCTAAACGTGCGCCGTTTAGGAGATATTTACTGTATACTGTGCCAATACTGTCATTGGTGCATGCGCTCTGAAGAAACAGCCACCCGTGCCGTGTCTTCAGAAGACAGACCCATGACTGAAGGCTCCCGCACATGCGTAGGAGTGATGTCACGCGGCTCCGGTCCATCGAAAATCCAGAGTACGCGGCTCAGAAGGAAAACGGGTCAAAGATGGATGCGGCCTGTAGCGGGGACGGTGCGGGCTTCATTAGCAGGCGAGTGTCACATAATGTGCTAATATGCGATGCATACTAGCACATTATGCCTTTACTTTGCAGGGTAACATTTTTTTAGCTAGGTTTACTTCCTCTTTAACAGATAAACAACAAACATTATAAACTATGCTAGATCAGTGTTTCTCAACCTTTTTCAAGGCAAGGCACCTTTTAAAAAATATGGACACTCCCGAGGCACCCCATTCTAAAATGTAAAAATTATTCTAATAGTTTTACATAATGCAGCAACATCCACACATGTAGGACACCCAATGTGTGCGGTGATTTATTCTTCCAAAGCAAATACACTTTTGTAAACTGATACTCACTAGTATACCAAAGTTTCTCTCCGTCATCATTCAGCTAATGTGACCCCAACGCTGATGGAGAGAGGCAGGGGAGGGTTAAACAAGGATGCTATGCACTTGACTGACAATCCTCCTTATCAACTGATGACGCCAATGGTCGTTAGGATGCTGGCAGCTAGAAGGTTGTAACCCCTGAAGGTACCCTGGTTGAAAAAGGCTGTGCTAGAGGCATGACAATGTGTTCCAGATCATACAGGGTTAATAGATTATCCTTCACCACCTTCACTGCAGCTCCTCTATGAGACGCAAGAAAGTGTGCAAAAACAGAGGACGAAAATCAACGGTAGGTAGGAGACGTTTTAACCACTTAAGGACCAGAAGGATTTCCCACTTAATGACCAGACCATTTTTAGCGATACAGCACTGCTTTGCTTTAACTGACAATTGTGCGGTTGTGCGACGTTGTACCCAAACAAAATTGACGTCCTTTTTTTTCCCCACAAATAGAGCTTTCTTTTGATGGTATTTGATCACCTCTGCGGTTTTTATTTTTTTGCGCTATAAACAAAAAATGAGCGTCAATTTTGAAAAAAAAAAAGTTTTACTTTCTGCTGTAAAACATTAAAAAAAAATGTAATTAACAAATTTCTTCATCAGTTTAGGGCGATATGTATTCTGCTACATATTTTTTGTAAAAAAACCCCCAAAAAAACGCAATAAGCGTATATTGATTGGTTTGCGCAAAAGTTATTGGGTCTAGGGGTTATATAGGGGATAGATTTATGGCATTTTTATTTATTTTTACTAGTAATGGCGGAGATTAGTGATTCTTAGCAGGACTGTGACATTGCGGCGGACAGATCACACACCTATCTGACATTTTTGACACTTTTTTGGGAACCAGTGACATTATTACAGTAATCAGTGCTAAAAATAGGCACTGTTATTGTACTAATGACACTGGCAAGGAAGGGGTTAACATCAGGGGTGATCAAGGGGTTAAATGTATTCCCTGGGAGGTGTTTTAAATTGTATGGGGGACTGTGTGACTGGGGAAACACACAGATCCATCTTCCTGCATAGCAGAAATACAGGATCGGTGTGATCTCCCCATTCAGAACGGGGTTCTGCTTTGTTGCAGCATTGTCCTCAATGCTACGAAATACAGGCAGATATTTATGCATCACGCCATACCGTCGCAACTGCGACCTAGCCCCATGCTTCAGGGGGCCTGTGAGGGCCATCCCTGTACAGATGAATAGGAGGGTGGCATATAGAACAACCGATACCCACTTCCTGCAGCCACTGAATGCCCGCTTCTCCTCCTTTTCCTCCCGCAGGCATTCAGCGGCTGCAGGAAGAGGGGAGCTGCCACACCGGGTCCTGTGTTCTCTCCTGCATGGCAGTGTATTCACTCTCGAGTCACGCTGTCAGAGCAGACGGGTAGTGATAGGTTAAGTGGGCAGCGCAGTCCTGAAGAAGGTGAGGCTCTCCCGGGAAGGAGTGGGCCAGGGACAGTGCAGCAATGGATCAGCTCCTTCAAGATCTGGGCTCACCTTTGAGGTAGGTGTCTCCCCCCTCCACAGTCTGCACTTCATTGAAGAGCTCTGTGTTGCTCAAGCTAGCACTGTCCAGGTTGTATGGAACACCTCTCCACCAGTACAATGCGGCATGCTGGTTGCTTGCAGCAGGGCTCTGAGCTGGAAGCGTCTCTCTCATACAACTCAGAGCCTGCACTGCATTGCACGGATGGGGGAGAGAGGAGAGCTGCCAATCTGCTCCTTCTCCTTCCACCCCTCTCCTCCTATGTGCACCGTGGGAACTGTAAAGCTAAGCTGGTGGATTTGATCATCAACAGTTCCCATGGTGCACACAGGAGGAAAGGGGCTGCAAGAGAAGGAGCAGATCGGCAGCTCTCTCCTCTATCCCCCATCCGTGCAAGGGAGAAGGGAGGAGGGACTGTAAGTGCTGGCTCTGAGCTGTATGAGAGAGACGCTCTCAGCTCAGAGTATTGCTGGTGGGTACCAATAAGTGGCATTAATAGGCAGCACTGATAACTGGCACTTATAGGCGACATTGATGAGCACTGATAAGTGGCACTAATAGGGAGCACAGGAGGTACACTGGAATTCTAGGAGAGGGGAACACAAGAGGTACACTGTGGATTCTAGGAGAGGGGAACATAGGAGGTACACTGTGGAATTCTATTAGAGGGGAATACAGGAGGTACACTGTGGATTCTAGGAGAGGGGAACACAGGAGGTACACTGTGGATTCTAGGAGAGGGGAACACAGGAGGTACACTGTGTAGTCTAGGAGAGGAGAACACAGGAGGTACTCTGTGGATTCTAGGAGAGGGGAACACAGGAGGTACACTGTGTAGTCTAGGAGAGGAGAACACAGGAGGTACACTGTGTATTCTAGGAGAGGGGAACACAGGAGGTACACTGTGTAGTCTAGGAGAGGAGAACACAGGAGGTACACTGTGTATTCTAGGAGAGGAGAACACAGGAGGTACACTGTGTATTCGAGGAGAGGAGAACACAGCAGGTACACTGTGTATTCTAGGAGAGGAGAACACAGGAGGTACACTGTGGATTCTAGGAGAGTGGAACAAAGGAGGTACACTGTGGATTCTAGGAGAGCGCATGAGGAACACACGAGGTACACTGTGGATTCTAGGAGAGTGCACGAGGAACACACGAGGTACACTGTGGATTCTAGGAGAGTGCATGAGGAACACAGGAGGTACACTGTGGATTCTAGGAGAGTGCATGAGGAACACAGGAGGTACACTGTGGATTCTAGGAGAGTGCATGAGGAACACAAGAGGTACATTGTGGATTCTAGGAGAGTGCACGAGGAACACAGGAGGTACACAGTGGATTCTAGGAGAGGGGAACACAGGAGGTACACTGTGGATTCTAGGAGAGGGGAACACAGGAGGTACACTGTGTAGTCTAGGTGAGAACACAGGAGGTACACTGTGTATTCTAGGAGAGGAGAACACAGGAGGTACACTGTGTATTCGAGGAGAGGAGAACACAGCAGGTACACTGTGTATTCTAGGAGAGGAGAACACAGGAGGTACACTGTGGATTCTGGGAGAGGGGAACACACGAGGTACACTGTGGATTCTAGGAGAGTGGAACAAAGGAGGTACACTGTGGATTCTAGGAGAGCGCATGAGGAACACACGAGGTACACTGTGGATTCTAGGAGAGTGCATGAGGAACACAGGAGGTACATTGTGGATTCTAGGAGAGTGCATGAGGAACACAGGAGGTACACAGTGGATTCTAGGAGAGGGTAACACAGGAGGTACACTGTGGATTCTAGGAGAGGAGAACACAGCAGGTACACTGTGGATTCTGGGAGAGGGGAACACACGAGGTACACTGTGGATTCTAGGAGAGTGGAACAAAGGAGGTACACTGTGGATTCTAGGAGAGCGCATGAGGAACACACGAGGTACACTGTGGATTCTAGGAGAGTGCATGAGGAACACAGGAGGTACATTGTGGATTCTAGGAGAGTGCATGAGGAACACAGGAGGTACACAGTGGATTCTAGGAGAGGGTAACACAGGAGGTACACTGTGGATTCTAGGAGAGGAGAACACAGCAGGTA
>BLSH010559412.1:1539827-1567488 GCA_018402905.1 Glandirana rugosa
TTAATATTTTACAAGGGTCAGACGTCACCAGTGGTGGATTGTTTTCATCAGGTTTCTCCCTTTTGGTCGTTGTCCTAGTGTCCGTCGGTCCCGAGTTACTACTTACACCCCCCACTTCCAACACCGGACACATCAGACTCGGTTATTTTCTCCATTGCATTCAGTTTAACGACTTCTTCATTTACGGCCAAGACTATCTTTCCACAGTTGTGATCACAACTCGCTTGGGCCTGACGTTGCAAACCCAGGCATGGCTTGAAAGCCCACAGGCACCGTGCCTGGGCCTGGGCCTGTAAAGTTTTTAGCAAGCCCAAGCCAGGCCCCAAGACGATAAAAACACGTGGAGTAAAATAGCAGAACCCCGGACCGAACCCGAACGATTTTTGAAATGTCCGGGTCCGGGTCCGTGCCACGGACACCCGAAAGTTCGGTACGGACCCAAACGTTGCAGTCCGGGTTCGCTCAACACTAGTGTTGACACCTTTCTATCAGAACCGGCATTTACTTCTTCAGCAATTTGACTTACGTTACCTCTTTTATTGGCTCAGACTACACAGGCCACAACCTTCACCCCCCACATTCATCATTGAGCCCTGGCTGCCTGTGATCCTGTTGCTGGTTTTCCCTCTTTGGACTACTTTTGTTAGGTGGTGACCACTGCAGACTGGGAACATTTTATAATTTTCAGTTTTGGAGTTGCTCTGACCCAGTCATCTAGCCATTACAATTTGGCCCTTGTCAAAGTCACTTAAATCGTTTACACCTGCCCATTTTTTTTTTTTTTTTCTGCTTTCAACACACCACATTAACGTCACAGACAACATATAATTACTTTCTGCCTAATATATCCCAGACACTTTCAGGTGCCATTGTAACGGGGCAACCAAACTGATAAGAGGCATGGAGGAGCTCCGCTATGAGGATAGATTAGAGCAGTGTTTCCCAACCCAGTCCTCAAGGCACACCAACAGGTCATGTTTTCAGGATTTCCATTATTTTGCACAGGTGATTTGATCAGTTTCACTGCCTTAGTAATTACCACAGCCATTTCATCTGAGGGAAATTCTGAAAACATGACCTGTTGGTGTGCCTTGAGGACTGGGTTGGGAAACACTGGATTAGAGGAACTGAATTTATTCTCTCTTGAGAAGAGGAGATTAAGGGGGGATATCATCAACATGTACAAATACATAAGTGGTCTACATAATCACGTTTCAAATCGACATCGCAATCTTTTAACGATGAATCGTGCAGCTCTACAAATACGGAAAGGTTCCTTTACAGTTAGAACCTATACACACTATTAGATATTATGCAGATTTTTGTCTTCAAATTTACCAAAACCAAATAATATGAGGTCAAACCTTAAGACTGGATTCACACCTGAGCGTGTCATTTTCAGGCAGAAAGTCGTGCGATTTTTACAGCAATTTTTGCTGCGATTTTGTACAGGTCGAAAGGTCACCATTGTAAAAAAGCAGAAAAACGCCCAAATCTGCCTGAAAAAATACTTCCAGAACTAGTTTGAGCTTCAGGCTTTTGGCTTTAAGCGTTTTTGAGTGGAGATGTGAACCATCTCCATAGAGAATCATTGATTTTCCCCTCCAGCGTTTTGTAGCTTCAAGCTACAAAACGCTAAGGTGTGAATGAGCCCTAAGAGTTTTAATTTGTATGCAATCAGTCAGGCCCTTGCACTACATGGTTTTGGTAAATCTGAAGGAAAAAATCTGCAGAAAATCTAAGTGTGTATGGGGTCTAAGAGCTGTAAAATTGTGGAACAGACACCTCCAAGAGCTGGCTCTGTCCAGCTCAGTAGTTTGTTTAAAAAAAGGACTGGGTTCTTTCCTAAATACACATAATCTAACTGGATAATATTTATGTTAGTAAAAGGTTCATCCATGGAATATCTGCTTGCCTGTTATGGGATCCAGAAGGAATTTTTTCTCTGCTGTAGAAAATTGGATCATGCTTTATTGGGGTGTTTTGCCTTCCTCTAGTCTAGATCAACTGTGGGTATAGGATTGTGTACAGTATATAGGCTTGCATAACCCCCCCCCCCTTTTCTATTGGTTGAACTAGAGGGAGTTATGGTTTTTTTTTTTCAACCAGACTAACTATGTAAGATAAACAATGTTATTTACCTTTCCACCTGCCAGTGGGTATATGGTTATGGCTGTGTGTATGTATATATATATATATATATATATATATATATGTGTGTGTGTGTGTATGATAGTGACGTTATGCAGGGCACCACCATGGACGGGCGGGTAATACTTGTTGCCTTGCATGCGATCACTTTGAGGCGACCTAGCGGGAGTCCAACCCGGGTTTTGCCGGCCAGCATGGTAGAGCTGGTTCCGGCCCGGACTTTCTGGTCCACTCAAACCCCTCTCCACCTACATTTAATGATCAGGAAGACTATTCTGTTGGGGCATGGAGAACCACAGGACAAGATCCATTTTTACATTTCAGCCATGGGCCTATTACTTTTACTTTGTTATTATGTAGAATAAAGTAATACATATATATTATTTTTTTTGTTTGATTTTGTTTTGCAGAATAAACAAGGCTTTCTATTGGTACTCTTGTCTTGCAATCTACAGATAGAAAAGGTAACAAAAAATAGCTTTGTGCACTAGTTTGACCTGTGCTAGTTTAACCACTTCCCTTTAGGTGGACGTACATTGACGTCCTGCCTTTGAGAAGTGAAATTCAGATATTGTTTTTTTTTCTGCACGCGATTCTGTGTAAGATAAAAGTGGTCTTACGGCAGATTCGCCGCAAGATCACTTTTATCAGCGGCGGGAGAGGTGCCCCCCCCCTCCCTCCGCTTTCCCGTCATTCCCGCCACTTACCGGACCCGCTGGCAGCGGCGGAGATGATTGGATCCGTCCCCCCCAGTGTCCGTGAGCCGAGTGAGTGGCTTCATAGTACGGCAGGACGGAATTGACGTCAGAAGTCAGTTCCGCCCAATGGTCTTAAAGGGCCCATTTTTTTTTTTTTTTTTGCAATTTACTGTAAATATGAGATGTGAGGTCTTTTGACCCCAGATCTCATATTTAAGAGGTTCTGTCATGCTTTTTTCTATTACAAGGAATGTTTACATTTCTTGTAATAGGAATAAAAGTGATCACATTTTTTTTTTAAAAAAAAAAGAACAGTGTTAAAATAAAAAGTAAAAGAAAAGAAGTTAGTGGGTAGGGCGCTGCCACCTGAAGGAGGCGGTATTATAGAATGAGTTTAACTGGATCAAATACTCTTCTTTAAATGGAAAGCAGATAGTGGTGGGTGTGTAAAAACTGCTGTGAAATCAAATATTTGGAATTCCGGTGCAATATAAATATCAAGAATGGTAAGTATTCACTGTAACATATATAATTATAATGTGATAGCCCAAAATTTAAAATAAAAATAATATCCCCAAGAAATCTCTATTATGAAGTGGCTGGAGTGACATATGATAATAAAAAACAAATATAGTGATAATTGGTGCACAGTACCTATCACAAATGGTTGCTATAGCTCCCAGCTGGCTAATAAATACTATCCCAAGTATAGGAGATTAATGGGCAACATATCAACCAAACAGTCCCCAAAAAGCAGAGAAAAAAAGTTCAGCAAGTGGGGGGGGTGAGAGGTTGAGAAACCAAATCAAGTGCAGATGTGCTCCCCTCCTTCACTCCCTACTCGCCAATCGTGCAATCCTCCTTACGTACTGTAATGTTCGGTTCCCCAATCGCTGCTCCTGTCTGCTCAGGGTCTTGTTGCTTGCAAACGAGCACTCAAAGATGTGGGCGTATGAAACACAAAATACTCATGTGCAAAATAACATAAGCAGGTGTACCCAAACAGGTAGCATAAACTCACATTTGAAATGAAAGTCAGATCGAGAAGCCAGAAGTTCCGTGCGTTCCAACGAACGATCTATTGGAAGTGCGTGTGACGCTCTCTGGCTCTAGCTGACGCGTTTCATCATAGAGTCGTCATCGGAGGCGTGTGAAAGATGTTACACCGCAAGAATCGTGATCTTTATGCTAAACAACAAAATCGTGATTCTCCTTTTAGCCAGAATTGTGCAGCTCAACTGTGTGCTGTGAGGTGGAGGAGGGGAGATGAGGCAGCTGGATATGCTTTAGAAGAGTCTTTTTCTATGTCCTCTGATAAAGTCGTGTGTACCAACAACAATTACCACTCTTTATGTGCAGCCGGGCTCCAGTATTTCATGGTGACCAGAAACCCCACCAAACCAATGAAAAGTTACTATGGGGGACACACATGTAGGCAGGACGTGGCTGCAAAGAGGCAGCAGAAATTCAGCAGCACTGGAATACTTCTTTCACATTTTTTGTATTTTATTTAAAGTGTCACTAAGGCTTAATTTAGACGTGCAGTTAGGTGGTAAAAATGTGGAGTAGAGACATGATTTTGCCACCCACCAACGACCACCCTTAAGCTGCATTAGGCAGCAGATGAGGGCGTTTTACATGCCGTAGTCACAATGCATTAGGCATAATAAGGAGTTTCCCCCTATAACAGGGTTTTAGTGTCACTCTTTCTGGCCAGCCTATAACCATGTTACGTTGGAGTTATTGACTAGCTGCTCTGCTGTGAGTAAGTTAGGGTTCTTACCTGACTCCTAGATTCAAAACAAACTTGTCAAGCCCTGATATAATATACAACATCATAGATTGTAATTTTAATGGAAATACTGAGTGTAGCTCGTTTGGCTGTACTTCTGTGGATCTCAGGAGTACAGTTCATTCGGCACTCCTGTGACCCATTTTCACCAGACAGTGGCTGACATCCCAGAGCTGGTCTGGCCACTCCTGCCCCCTCCACAGCCCATCGCTCCAGTGATTGTGGGGGAGGGCGGGCAGAGCAGAGAGCTTTGTTATCAGCATGATAACTTTTCCGTCAACCAAGAGGAGTGCATTATATAATTATAACATATCAAAGCAAAGATTGCAATGACATGGTGCAGCAAGTCTTCTTTATCAGTAATACATTCCCAATGGTTCCTGGTGTTGTCTTGTCTTTTCCCCAGCTTTAATAACTTCTAGGAAAGTGCATGGGTACCCAGTCCATCTGTTACCAGTTTAGGTATTCTTAAGCTGGGATGGGAAAGCTGCTTTAGTGAGCACTGTATGAATTCACCAACTCCAGTAGAATATGAATCGACTCTTATCTAGTACAGGTGACTAGTGTGCCAATTTAACGCATGGGTTGCATTATTTTTCTTGTACTTTCAATTCTTACTGATAATGTTGGAAAGATTTGGCAATGGCTAATTTAGTCGCATATTTACTGCAGTGATGCTTCCCCCCCCCCTTTTTTTTTTTTTTTCTAGTATGGGTGTGGAATGGTTTGGTTTCGGATATGCGGCTCTAGTCGCCACTGGAGGAGTTATCGGCTATGTAAAAGCAGGTATGTTTCTGAAACCTAAAGCTATGTTAATAGTATGAAAAATATATATGGAAGATGAAGCTTAAAGCGTAGTTCCACCCAGTTAAAAGTCAGCAGCTACAAAAAGTGTAGCTGCTGACTTTTAAGAATCGGACACTCACCTGTCCCTCGTTCCAGCGATGCGGTCACCCGAGGGCTCTGGCATCACAAGTGTGGGCACCCAGCTTTGGCTTCAAAGCTGGGCGCGCACTGCGCATGCATGAGTGGCGCTGTACCTTGTGAATGGCCGGTGTCCCAGAAGATCACCTGGAGGGGGGGTGAACTTCCTTCTGGAGCGGAAGTGGACCTGGGACCCTGTGAAAACGGGGTCTCCGCTCAGCCCCCCCCCCCCAAAAAAAAATGACATGCCAATTGTTGCATGTCAGGGGGTCACCTCCCCTTAAAGTGGAAGCTCCATTTTTGGGTGGAACTCCGCTTTAAATACAGCCCCACGAAGATTCGCCTGCCTGATGCATCATGCATTGACAGAGTTCTGTAAATGGCAAACTACAAGTAAGTTCTCAATGAACTACCAGGGTGCTCTTGAGCACTGTGGTAGTTCATTGTCTTTTTGTCAGTGTGTAACTGCCTGCCTGTACAAGGTACGAGCAGACAGATACACTGACAGGTCTGCAGGAGTCCTGCATGGCATACACGATCTGCTGATCGTGGGTGTAATGCTTTCTAGACTCCTATTACAAAAATTAACAAATGCACATTTTTTTACCTGCAAAAAGATGTGCATTTATTTATTTTTTTAAAAAAAGGTGGACCTTTTCATTAAATTACAATAACTCTGTGCCAAGAACTATTGTAAGCAGACATGCCACTGATTTTAACCCAAACTGTCCTCACTTTGATGCCTAAACCTGTTCTGCTCCCACCATTTGACCATCAAAGGAAGTATCCTACACCTCTTGGTAATTAAAGGGTTAAGAGACTTCACGTAGGCTGATCAATATTTGATAAAAATCTTGGCTACATGAGTATTTGGTCAGATCCAGGAAGAACCCTTTAGTCTCCTTGGCTGCTTAGTTTTGATGTTAGGGCAGTTGGAAAATTACTGTTTTTACAGTCTGATGGCGTTTTGGGACCATCATTTCTAGTGTTCAAAAATATATCTCAAATGCCTGATTATTTAAATTCTGCTTTTTTTACGCACATTTTCCTGCCTAAATCTGTCAATGACTGCAACGTAGATGGTTGAGTAAATATGACTTCTGTTCTATGATGTCACATTTTTTCTAGGTAGTGTTCCATCTCTCGCTGCTGGTCTGCTCTTTGGAGGTCTAGCTGGTCTAGGGGCCTATCAGATGTCTCAAGATTCCAAAAATATTTTACTTTCACTGAGTAAGTTTTTTTTTTTTTCTTTTCTTTATTTTTGTATTGAGTGGGGAATGATTAGAACATCTGTCAGAGTTTTAATTGCATATGAGTGCCAATTACAGGGAACTAATTGATTCAGTATATTGAGACTTATGTTCACTACATTAGTGATGTATAACTAAACCCCCCAATAAAGAACATTATTAGCTTGCCCTGATAAGTTTCATAGCCATTCTTTCAGTAAACTTTGATCTGCCCTAGGGTGAGAAAGCGTGCTCTTCCTGAGCTTACATGCCAACTCACAGGGCACCTGCACATACAGCTTGGCCCTTCACAGTGAGGAATTCCATCTAGAGATGCATACTTCCTCTGTACTGCTCCCAGCTGCATTCATTGATGATGACTCCCCGAGGGACCAAATAATGCATCACAGCTAAGAAAAGCATAAGGCACGATGGAACATGTAATCCAGGCTTGCCTGGCCACATCATAACAAAAAGACGTGTATTATAGGTGTACATTATTTGTTTTTTCTCTAGTCATCTATCCAGAGAGAAGGCTGCTCCTCTGAAGGCAGGAAACACAAAAAAAATTAAATCCGTAAAGGGTGGCCACTCCATCTCTTCCTCAGTCTTTTGTGTTTTCTCCAGTCTTTTGTGTTTGAGCTCATCTCCCCCCCCCCCCCCCCCCCCCCAGGGCCTAGGAGGCGTGTAGAGGGGGAAGATTGGCATGTACCTGGTAGTTGCAGGGTGAGAGCCCCCGGTCAGGCTGCAGGGGAAGCTAGTACTGGCGCGTTCCCCTGAATAACCCAGGGAGGGCTGGTGTTCCCCGCCTGTGTTCCCTGGGAGGTTGTTTCTGGCAAGAGCAGGCGGGCCTCGAGTTCCGGCCCTTGGAACGCAGAAGGAAGGCAGGGGTTTCTGGTGCGTCCCTTCCGGTTCTGGGTCACGCAGGGACCGTGGACGTCGGAGCCTGGCGGTCTATTTGAACGCCGGACACATCAGCATGGCGGTCCGGATCCTTAAGGCACAAGTGCAGCAGTGCAATGTTGTAGGAGGAGGAGGAGAAACCTATGGAAGCCCATGGCCAAGCGGAGCAGAGTGGCAGTGGCATTAGCCCAGCTCAGGTAGGCAGGCACAAGGGTAGTTAGCCTATGGAGCTGGTGGGGGGAGGGGAGATTAGGCCAGGGGCTTCTCCCCTCCCCACTGGATGGCTGCTGGATCCAGGCAAGGAGCCTAGTGAGTACAGAGGTTGGGGTATGGGGGTGCACAAGGGTGCAGTGATGGTATACCCTGTGCAGGCCGGTTCTGACAGCATGTTCCTTGTTCTTTTCTCTCTTCTCCCCTTCTCTTGTTTAGCCTCAGCCTAAAAAACAGAAATCGGGAGAGGGAGGAAGAGGTGCACGTCCTGTGCATCTAAATTTAGGGCAGGATGGAACAAGTCACTTTTGAAGCCGTGCATAGATAAATTGGTGTACAAAGAGGCTATGGGGGCATGCAAGGATTTGATTTCTGGGATTCAGAAAGAGATGAAGGCAATCAAGACTATGCTGTCGAACATGGAGACCCCAAAACAGCAAGCAGAAGCACCTCCCAGCCCCATAGGAGGGTAATGAATCGAGAGAGGAGAATTGGGATTCCTTAGAGCAAGCTGCCTCACTCAGCTCCTCTAAGGACGCTCCAGAACAAGGTCGCCCAGATACAAGCTCTCACTGGAGGAGCTGGAGACCTTCCTGGGCATAATTTTATGAGACTTTGGAGAGTAAAGAAGAACAGGCTTCTCTGTCTCTCCATGACCAGATGTACCAGACCTTGAAGCAGAATCAAGACAGGTTTTTTTCATAGCGCATTGTTGGACTCTATCAAAAAGGAATGGGTAGAGCCAGAGAAAAAGCTTTTTTTCCCCCAAAAGTTTAAAGAGGAGGTTCCCTTTTGGTGAAGATCCCTCTTGCGTATGGAACAAGGTTCCAAAATTGGACACGTTTTTTTTCTCAGTGTGCAAAAAACAACAGATCTCGCATTTGAAGACATGGGAGTTATAAAGAGCCCATGGAGAAGGGGATGGAGGTGTTGTTGAAAAGGTCATGGGAGGTAGTTATGGCTAGCTTGAAGCCAGCGATGGCCACAACAGTAGTGGCCTGTAACCTGGAGGTCTGGTTAGACAAATTGCAGGCGCATCTGGAAGGGGGGACTTCTTGTAAAGAAATCCTGGACTCCCTACCAATGCTGTAGAAGGCGGCAGGTTATATGGCAAAACAACATATTGCAGCGCACACATGCAATAATGACATTAAAACCTGCAAGGCTATTTAACCACTTTAGGACCAGAGCACTTTTTGCGATTCGGAACTGCGTCGCTTTAACTGACAATTTGCGCGGTCGTGCAACGTTTGCGCTATAAACAAAGAGCGACAATTTTGCAAAAAAAAACAATATTCCTTAATTTTTGCTAAAATGCATATCCAAAAAAAAAAATATATATATATATATATATATAAAAAATAAATGTATTCATCAATTTTGGCTGATATATATATGCTTCCTATTTTTGGGAAAAAAAATTGCAATTGGCATATATTGATTGGTTTGCGCGAAAGTTGCCACGTTTGTGAACGATGAGAATGAATTTATGGGATATATATATTTTATTAGTAATGGCGGCGATCTGTGATTTTTTTTTTTTTTTCAGAACTGCGATATTGTGGTGGACATGTCGGACCATTTTGACACTTTTACAGCGATCAGTGCTATGAAGATGCAAGGATTACTGTGTAACTGTCACTGGCAGGGAAGGGGTTAACCCTTTGATCGCCCCCTAGTTTTAACTGTGTTCCCTGGGATGTGTTGCTGTGTGGGGGCTGGGCTGGGTGGGGGAGGAGAGTGATCGCGGTCCCCATACACAGGGAACATACAATCACATGCTTGTTTACATTAGCGGCCCCCATTCTGTCACTTGCGGGGGAGCGATCGCGGATAGCCGGCGGACATCGAGTCCGCCCTACCCGCGCCCTGACTGCCCCGTAACACAGTGAGAGCGCGCCCACAATGTGCAATCTCGCAGCCACCGTCAGGTGACATCGAACCATGTTGCCGCCGTCAATCCACAGTGGGCGGTTGGCAACTGATTTAAAAGTACCTGGACATCTTCAACCAAAGTATGGGGAGTCCGTCGCACTATATGGTCATAGAGTGCTTAGACCACTACTAATTCACAGTCCCCCATCTCAGTGGGTCCTACACTAACCATAGAATGGGAGATCCTGTGTCATAACCATGGGATAATACACTCCTAATGGGAGATCTAGAGAACTAGCTCTCGGCTAAGACAGCAGCAATTTTAAATTCTTTGCGACAAGCATTGTGGCTAAAACCTTGGTCTGGGGATCCGGCCTTAAAAATCCCAGGCTTCAAAAAGCACAATGGATAAAACATGCAATTGTGGAAGCATACAAAATCTTAAAGGAGTGCCCCTTCTCCCCGATCACTCATTCTACACGGGCACTATCTGTTTCTTGGACTGAGCGAGCTGGGGTGACACCAAAGCAAATTTGTTGAGCAGCAATGTGGACTAGCTACTTGACGTTTGATAAACATTATAGACTGGACATTATCTCCACGCAAGATCAGGCATTTGGGAGAAAGGTCCTCCAAGCGGTAGTCCCCCCCCCACCCCCCTAATCGGGTAAGTTGTCGTTGATCCTCGCTAGTGCTGTCCTGGACAGACGACTAGAGAAAACTAGAGTTGGACTTACCGGTAACTCGGTTTCTAGGAGTTGCCCAGGACAGCAGGGATTCCCTCCCTATATGCTGGTATAATCTTTTCTGGGGAAGTTCTCGGAGAAAAGACTGGGGAAGAGATGGAGTGACCGCCCTTTATGGATTCAATTTTCTTTGTTACCTGCCTTCGGAGGAGGAGCCTTCTCTGTAGTGCTTTCCTGGACGACTCCTAGAAATCAACTACCGGTAAGTCTAACTCTGGTTTTTGTTTTGTTTTTTAAATGAAAACTCTCTTTTGTTGGGAGCAGCCTAATTAGAAGAAAACTGTAATTTTTAAAATTGCATGGCTACAAATAGAAGTCTTGTAACAGGCATTTTCTGTATTCCAGTTGCATCAGGATCATTAGCTGGAGTTATGGGTTACAGGTTTTACAACTCTGGAAAACTCATGCCAGCCGGAATTATTGCTGGTGCCAGGTGCGTACATGTTATTTCACTCTTCCTACTTCTCAGACGACTTGGTGCAGAGTAGTAAAGCTGCCTTTTTAATTTTTTTGGGGGGGGGGTTTACATTGGGATGATAAACTGCTGGGATTGAGAAGCTTGCTTTCACTGCTGGGGAACAAATAAATTATTTGGGCGACCTTCATTGTGCAGCCCTCTCCAAAGCTGCATAGCCTTCCCTGCCATGGTCCTATTTATTACTATGGATGAGCTGTTGTCCAGCCACCTATTGAGATAATATGGTTCACCCCTGTGCTCTTGATTTGAGTGTGCCCGATGAAGACAGGCTTTCACTAGAAAGGCGCTACGAGCAGGGTCATACAGCAAAGATCACTGGAGCAGGGAGCATGGTATTTAATAGAACAGCTTGGACTAAGGAGGTGGAAAACTACATATAGTGCAAGTTCAATAAAAGTGACGTTGATCTGTTACATCTGCCTGGAATTCGGCATTAAAAGTCACCACAAGATGGATTTTGTTACCCTATTCTCGTAAAACCTGTGTGTCCTTTTGAAACTGCGTTTATTTTGATGCTTGATATTTACTCCTAAAATTAGGGCCTGATGTGCCTAATTTTAGGAGTAAATATTACCGACATCTTCCCTTCTTGCCCAAATAGAATGCCTTAAAGCCTAACTCAATGTTTACTGTGACTTTTAAATCGTTTGGGCCAAACTGGCCCATATGAACTATTTCCTTCTCTAACAGACATGCCTGATGGGTGTGCTTTATAAACTGTTGCATCGGCTACATACAGTACACAGCACTGTGTTCCGGCGGTGGGGTGGGAACTTCCCATCCTGCTACTGGACTAAAATCAAGTTGGGCTGAGTGCTTCTTAGTCATTAACAGGAAGTTTTGTACTCTATGGAGGAATACAAAACTTCCTATGGTTGGTGGCGGAGATTGAGACATCTGCCCACCTCTCCATCAAAGCCCATTAGAGGAAGTTTTGTACTCATTCAAAGAATACAAAGCTTCCTGTGCCTGGCTAAGCAGCACTTGGCCTGATTAAATTTTGTTCTGGAAGTGAGAAGGGAGGTTCCCATCCTGGTGCCGGAACACTGCTGTGTACTGTATGTAGCAAATGCTACATACAGTTTATACAGCATGCCCAGAAGGCACACTTATTAGTGAAGGAAATGGTTAATTTGGGCCAGCATGGCCTAAACAAAATATTTAACGTTACAGAAAACATGGAGTTAGGTTTTGCATGGGTTCACTTAAATCCAGATATGTATTTTATTGCATGGTTACAGTAGTCCAACTTAGACCAATTTACCGAAGGTATGCATATGTCATACTCGTGGGACCGCTATGGAAGCAGAAACTTACTGAGGTCTTCTGGTTCCCCAAAGCCTTTTCTGATTGGATGAGGTGGAGCTTGTGGCATACCCACCCCGCCCCACTATATTGTCTAGTTAGGGAGCACATTGCGTTCGCTGAGAAAAATTCAAGGCATTCAGTGAATGGCATCCATGCAGAATGAATGACCCCCATTTGTAGTTGCTATGCAGCATGGCAGCCATTTGGCACAGGAAACACTGGGCATTTTAGCCAGTATGTAGTCGTTATACACAATGTCCCAATGTCCCACCTTGTTGACTCACTAGGTATTGACAGAAGGATATTTAGAGCTGAGCACTTTTCATATTTATATTCTGCAGAGGAAATCGGGCAACAGATGTTCCTTGATGTTCCCCTGCTTATGACCCTGACATTTTTATTTTGTAGCCCTGGGAGGAGTCAGACAGCCTGGTAACTATGGTGAGAGGTCTGTCAGGTGGGGCTGCTCCTTGGGAATCCCCTAAAAGTGATCAGGTGGCTCTACAACCTCCCAGCTCACTTTTACTAAATAGCCAGGAGCCAGCTGTACAAGATTGAAATCCATACACCATGTTTTAGCCCTTTAGGACATATCCTTGGCAATGAAAGGGTTAAAAAATAAATCTGCAGTAGCAGCTCCCATACATTTATCCTCTTGGGTTCATTTTAACCACTTGCCACCCACCCACAGTAGTTTTACTGTGGACGGGCAGCACAACCAGGCCAGGTGATGTACTGGTATGCCCTGGGAAGTGCAGTGGCGCAGTCTCGTGACTGTTACGTAATCAAATTGGCATGAATGGTACGTAATCAAAATGAATGGGTTTCCATTCATAACCTGCTTAATTACTGTTATGCTGTGATTGGCCCACAGCTATCACATGGTGCCCGGGGTGATAGCTTAAACTATTGCTTATAACTATGAACATCACTGTTACTAGCAATAACAGTGTAAAAAATGGTGACACTGAACTACTCTGATGAAAGTATGTAAAAAAAAAAAAAATTACTTTTTTTTTTCTTTTTCACATATTGTGTCCAGTCAGTATTCCTGATCACATATATATGACGCTGTACTGCACTGGTGACAGTATGTTAAAAAAAAAAAAAAAAAATGTGATACACCAAATTTAATTTCTTCATTTCCAAAAAAATACACTTTCAAAAAACTCACCATGCATCTTACTAAATACTTTGTAAGGGGTCATTTTGGGGATATTTGTACTATCCTGGCATTTTAGGGCTTCAAGAAATGAGATGGGCCGTCAGTACATCAGAATCAATCAATTTTCATATATATATATTATATTATATACCATAGTTTGTAGACTTTAACTTACGCACACTAAATAATAATATACACCAATTTGGGTTAACTGTAGCAGAAAACATTTTGGCCTAAATTTATGAAGAAAGATTATTTATTTGCCAATTTTTATAACCGAAACTAAGGAAAACTTGGGTTTTTTTTTTTTTTTTTTTTTAAAAATTTGAAATAAAGACACAGTTTTTGTTTTTTAACCAATTGTATTTACTCCAAGTAAAAAAGAAAACCCCAACATGTCAGAAAAAAAAAATTAATAATATCAGGAGTAGCTAATCACCTTCTCAATGGCACACAAAGCCATTTGACGTTCAACTGTGATCAGCTGTGGTCATTTTGATTAGCTCAGCATGAAAAGAGCTTTCCTGGAGCATGTCAGTCACTGGTAGTTCAACTGAAGCAAACAATCAAATATGGGTGGTAATGAACTGTCCAAAAGATCTCCGCGATAAACTAGTAGACAGGCACAAGTCAGGGGATGGATACAAAAAAATTTCAAAGGCTTTATCAACGCATAGAAGCACATTGAAGTCTATTATTAAGAAGTGGAAGGTATTTGGTGCAACACAGACCCTCCCCGGATCAGGATGTCGCTCCAAACTGGATGAAGGAGCCAGAAGGAAACTGGTCAGAGAGGCTACCAAGAGGCCTACAGCAACTCTTAGGCAGTTGCATAAATTTATGATAGAGTGGTCATTGTGTGCATGTGACAACAATATCATAAATTCTCTACAAATACGGCTTGTATGGGAAGGTTGCAAGAAAAATGCCACTCCTTAAGAAAAGCCATATGCAGTCACGACTAAGCTTTGTCAAAACACACCTTGAAGATTATGAGGTCACAAGGCGTTCTGGTCAGATGAGACTAAAACTGAATTGTCTCTTACGTTCACTGACAGACACAGCCCTTCATTAGACAAGTGGGTTTATGCTCATCCTACTAGGGGTAGACTAGGCAATAAAAGCAAAAGGATAGGCTGGCCCCTCCCAGGGGGCTGTCCTCACTTCAGCATATAATCCCCCTGCTGTACATAGCATATCAGTTTTAGTTGCCTAATGCAAGGAGTTAGACCTGGCTCCCTTATGGGACCTGCGGTTTTTTGCTACCGCTTTTTTATTTCTCTCAAGCTATCTGATGAAGATTACTATCAAGAAGCCGGCTGGGGCATAGAGGATATCTATAAAAATCCTGAACTTTCCCCAGCACGGCCGATGGATGCGAGCTACCCTTAGCCTTGGCGGGGTCCGCCGCATTTTGCCCGTTCCGTGCGGGCGGCCAGTGGATGATCCCCACTTGCGCCCAGTGTCCGGACTCGCTTCCTGTCCAGAGGCCTTGGCCTGCAGCATCCCTCTCCACAGTGGGAGGAAGGTCTGCATCCGGGGGGCTACCCGCTACGCCCATCAGACTGGTGAGTGACCCCCTCCCCCCCCCCCCAGGGGCGCGAAGGGGGTAACTGGGCGAAAAATTTTGAGGATAGCCGGCTGGTGGAGGGTCTATTTTGGGGCTCAGGCCTCCCCTAGGTGTCCTCGCCCCCCTCCTTTCACCCCCCCCCACATCGCATCGCACCCCACCCTGTGCCGTTTAAAATTGCCATGCGGTGATCGCCGCAATTTTGCGGCGCATCGCCGCCATTTTACTGTAGCCGCGGCCATTTTGCTGTGGATTTTGGCCTCTAGTGTCGACCGACGGCCATTTTGCCGTAGTCGTGCTCTGTATAATCAGGCTTGGGCCTCTTGTGTCCGCCTGGCGGCCATTTTTGGATATGCCTGGAAGGAGAAGAAACGTGCTTTCTCTGCAGACACTTCCTCTTTCACTCTGGAGCGTGGATGGCACAGGCAGCGCCCTGGCGGTCATATGAAAAATTCCTACTGGGAAGCAGCACTTGAGGCATCAAACAGCAAGTATAGCTGTGTTCTCCCTGGGGTGCTGGTAGTGGTGGGTGCAGTCCTCCTGGGCCTTCCTTGAGTGTTCTGTGGGGTAGCGGTGTTGGTCACATTGTGGGGGTGCCAGAGTTTTTTTCTGTATGTCAGGGTCCGGTGGCGCAATGGCGGCTGAACCTGCAGGTCCTTCCGAGCTGGAGCCAGTGGAAGCGCAACCTGCGCTGGGAACACTGGTATCCCTGGACCAGTTAATAGCAGTATTTGGGGAATTTTTTTCCCGGGAGGTGCCGGACCGGGCTAAGGGGGCCCTTGAAAGACGTCCACCCCCCCCCCCCCACCGCCCTCATCGGGGGGAGGATTCTGAACCGGAAGTGGCCTCTGTGGTCACGGGGACCCCCGTAGAGCTTTCAGAGGGCGAGCTGGTGCCCTCGGACGGCGAAGAGGATCAGGGGGCCTCAGTAGCCCACGAAAAGGCGCTGTGCTCGCCCTGATCGCCAATATTCATGCGTCCTTGCGACTGGACCAAGATGCGGAGTCGCAGGAGTCCGCATACGTTTGTGGGTCTCTTAATCCACCTAGGTCTCCTGGGGCTTACCCTTAGGATCAGTTTTTTGACCAGCTGGTATATAAGGAATGGCAGTGTCCGCAGAATTCCTTCGCCCTGCCAAACCTTTCGCTGTACGCTACCCTTTGAGGATAGCTTTGTGAAGAAGTGGGCATCCCCCGCAGTGGACCCTCCGGTGGCTCGCCTGAATAAGGCGAAGACCCTCCCCTTGGAGGGGTTTCCTTCTTTTAAGGATCCGACCGAGGCTGTCCAAGGCATTGCCCTTGTTGGCGGGGTCAGTCATGAGACCGGCTCTGGCGTCAGCTATGGCTGCGCAATCACTTACAGAGTGCGCGACTGAGTTGCACTGTGTGTTGTGCTGCGGGAACTCACCTGAGGTGTCACAGGGAGCAGAGCACCTGATAGAGGGGCTCGATGCCTGTGTGATGCAGCTTTGGACCTGCTTCCCATGCTCTCTGAAATGTCTGTTTCGCAGTCACTATCAGGCGGTACGCTCCTGGTTGAGTGACCATGCGTCTAAGAAGGGTCTTACGGATCTCCCTTTTCAGGGCTGTTGACTTTTTGGGGCACAACTGGATGAAATCATTAAGGATTCCACTGGAGGGAAGAGTACTTTTCTTTCCCGGAGCCCAAGCGGCAGGAGTTCCGCCGTAAGCAGGGTCCTGTTTCTTCGGGTCAGAAGAAGTTTTTTCATACGCCCGGTGCAGCGGGCAAGGGCTCAAGGCCCGGCAAGTCTGCCTCGGGGTTCGGTACACGACCCTGGCAGCGTAAGAAAGAAAAGGCCGAGGACAAGTCCTCCTCCGCATGATGGGTTGCCCCCGCCCGATTCTCGGGTGGGGGGCCGACTTCTGGGGTTCGCAGACAGGTGGACTACCCGCATTTCCGACCGGTGGGTGTAGGAAGTGGTGTCCTTCGGGTACAGGATAGAGTTCAGCACATTACACCCAGACAGGTTCTTCCCATCAAACTTAAGAGTCCCTCTGGGGCGTCGGGAGGCCCTCCTGGAGGCTGTTCGGAAGCTCTCCGAACAAGGGGTAATTGTGCCGGTACCTCCGCTGGAAGGGTTCCGCGGTTTCTATTCAAATCTTTTTGTGGTACCCAAAAAGGGTGGAGTCAGGCCAGTTCTGGACTTAAGAGCGCTAAACCATTTTGTGAAGGCGTGGAAATTCAGAATGGAATCTGTCCGGTCGTGGCCGCCGTGCACCAAGGGGACTTCATGGCGTCTCTGGATATCAGGGACGCGTACCTCCATGTTCCCATTGTCTCCGGCACCAGCGCTTCCTGCGTTTTGCGGTGGGAGACCTACATTACCAATTTGTGGCACTTCCTTTCGGTCTGACTTCGGCCCCTCAGGTGTTCACCAAGCTGGTGGCCCCGGTGCTGGCGCTATTGAGGCAGAGAGGAATTGCGGTGGTAGCATACCTCAACAGTTTACTTCTGAGAGCGGAGTTTGCTTCGGCTCTGGAGGAGAACGTAACTATCACCATGGCCTCGCTAAAAGACTTCGGCTGGCTGATCAACCTGCAGAAGTCGACATTGATCCTGTCCTGTCACCTGGAGTATCTGGGTCTGATTCTGGACACGGAGCAGGCGAGGGTGTTCCTACCTCCGGCCAAGTTGCTGGCATTACAAGCAGCGGTGCGAACCCTGCTGTCACATCAGTGGCCCTCCTTACGGTTCTGTATGCGGGTGTTGGGGCTCATGGTTTCAGCCTTCAAGGCAATACCTTACGCCCAGAGTCACACTCGGCTTCTACAGCGAGCGATTCTGTCACGATGGGACAAGTCACCGCTGTCCCTGGACAGACTGATCAGGTTGGATCACAAGACCAGAGGAATGTTGACATGGTGGCTTAGGGCCCCGGCCCAAAAGCTGGGGAAGTCTTTCCTCCCCCTAAACTGGTGGATAGTAACGACGGGTGCCAGCCTTTCAGGCTGGGGAGGGGTCCTGGGGCAGTTGTCTTCTCAGGGACGTTGGTCGGCACAGAAATCTTGCCTTCAGGTAAGTGTGTTGGAGCTGAGGGCGATCAGGCTCTGTCTCTTCCACTGGTCAGCAAGGCTGCGTGGCCTCCTAATTCGGTTTCAGTCGGACAATGCCACAGTAGTGGCGTATGTGAACCATCAGGGTGGAACAAGGAGCTTGGCAGCAGCTGCGGAAGCGGCTCTCATTCTGAGATGGGCAGAACTTCATGTGCCGGCAATCTTCGCCATTTACATTCTGGGCGTAGAAACCTGGCAGGCGGGCTTTCTCAGTCGCCAGACATTGGATCAGGGGGAATGGTCCCTACATCCTGAGGTGTTCCGCCAGATTTGCCACAAGTGGGGCACACCAGACATGGACCTCATGGTGTCCAGGTTCAGTCACAAGGTGCAGACCTTTGTGTGCAGAACAAGAGACCCGTTGGCAGTCGCCACGGACGCATTAGTAGCAAATTGGAGTCGGTTTCGGCTCCTGCGCGCCTTTCCTCCGATCAAGCTTCTTCCGTGGTGACTGCGCAGAATAGCATAGGAAAGGATTCCAACAATCCTGGTAGCTCCAGATTGGCCTCCGCTCCCTTGGTACGCCGACGTGGTGCGGATGGTAACAGATGTTCCCTGGCGTCTTCGCTACGCGAAGACCTACTGTCACAGGGACCCATCCTGCACCCTGCTTTACCCTCGCTGGTTTTGAAGGCTTGGCTATTGAGTCCCAGGTGTTGAGGGATAGGGGTGTCTCTGACTCCGTGATCCCTACCATGCTTAAGGCGCACAAGTGTACTTCTCGCAAGATTTATCATCGGACCTGGAAGGCCTATATCGCCTGGTGTGAGACGGAGGGTTGGAACCCTCGCTCTTACGTTGTGTCCAGGGTGCTAGCTTTTTTGCAGCGGTGCCTGGATAAAAAGTTGGCACTGGGTACTCTCAAGGGTCAGATTTCGGCTCTGGCGATTCTCTTTCAACGTCCTTTAGTGTCACATTCGTTGATCCGTACATTTGTACAGGGTGTACGACATGTGGCTTCTCGGATACGGTCGCCCCTGGCACCGTGGGATTTAAATCTGGTGCTTTCTGTACTGCAGATGCCACCATATGAGAAGATAAGCGATATTCCCTTACAATTGCTGTTGCAGAAAGTGGCTTTCTTAGTGGCTGTTACATCCGCTAGGCGGGTGTCTGAGTTGACGGCGTTGTCCTGCAAGTCTCCTTACTTGGTCCGTCATTAGGACAAGGTGGTCTTGCGACTTTCCCCTTCCTTTCTACTGTAGGTGGTCTCTTCTTTTCACATGAATGAGGATATTGTTCTTCCCTCATTGTGCCCACACCCATCGCATTCCAAGGAATTTGATCTACACTCTTTGTATGTTGTGAGAGCTTTGCAGGTGTATTTGGCGGCTACAGCTTCCTTTCGGAAGTCTGCTGGGTTTATGCTGACGGAAGGTCTGCGCAAAGGCTTGGCGGCCTCCTCAGCTACTGTTTCCCGCTGGATCAGACAGACCGCGACTTATGCAAATACTGTTTGGGGCAAGGTATCCCTTTTTTCCAGTCACGGTTCATTCCACCAGGGCAGTTAGCACTTCCTGGGCTTCAGACACCAGGCTTCGGTGTCACAGGTGTGCAAGGAGGCTACTTGGGCCTCGGTGCACACGTTTACTAAGTTTTACAAAGTTGATTTTCAGCATCGGCAGATGCTGCTTTTGGCCGCAAAGTTTTGCAGGCGGCAGTGTAGGCGCGGCTGGCGCCTCCTGAGAGGATTCTGTTGGGTACAGTTGTTGTTTGCCCACCCCTCTTGACTGACACAGCTTTGGGACATCCCCACTTGTCTAATGAAGGGCTGCGTCTGTCAGTGAACGTAAGAGAAAAAGGCATTTTATTAAAACTTACCGTAAAATCCTTTTCTCTGAGTTCACTGACAGACGCAGCACCCACCCCTCTGTGTTGAGTTTGTACGGCTTGTTACGAACTGATATGCTATGTACAGCAGGGGGATTATATGCTGATGTGAGGACGGCCCCCTGGGAGGGGTCAGCCTATCCTTTTGCTTTTTTTGCCTAGTTTACTCCTAGTAGGATGAGCATAAACCCACTTGTCTAATGAAGGGCTGCGTCTGTCAGTGAACTCAGAGGAAAGGATTTTACGGTAAGTTTTAATAAAATCCCTTTATTTGGCCTCAACGCCAAAAAATATGTCTGGTGGAAATCCACTACAGCTCACAACCCAAGAACACCATTTTTGAAGAAAATCTGTGGAATGACTTGAAGACTGTTGTCCACAAACAGTCACCATCAAATTTAATTGAACTTGAGCAGTTCTGCAAAGAGTGGGCAAATATTGCAAAGTCTAGATGTGAAAAGTTAGTAGAGACATATCCCAACAGACTAAAGGCTGCAATTAAAGCAAAAGGTGGTTCAACAAAATCCTGACACAAGGGGGTGATCCTTTTTCCAACTCAGTGATTCTATTTTTGCATTTTTTTTCTGACATGTCGGTGTTCTATCTTTCACTTGGATGTTCTAAGTTGCACAGTAAATACAGCTGGATAAAACAAAAACTGTGCCTGTTTTTATTTCAGACTGCAAAGCAACAGAATGTGATTATTTCAAAGTGTGACGGTGCTGAAAGCTGAATATTGGCCTGGGCAGGAAGGGGGTAAAAGTGCCCGCAATTTAAGCGTTTAATATGAGATTAAATTCAGGTGCACTATCCCTTTAAATTAAGTGCTAAAACAGAAAATGTATGTCCCAGCTGATTGTACCACCTATTTATAACATAATGCCCATGATTTACTGTAAAATCAAAATAAATAAACTTATAGGTACTATCCCTTTTAAATGTACTGAATGAAAAATGTGTATTGCTGATAAAAAATAAAGATTTCATTTATTGCATATGTTTAATATTTAACATGTTTTTGTTTTGTTTTTTTCTTGTAGCTTGCTAATGCTGGGAAGACTGGGGCTTAAAATGTTGGAGAAACCTCATGATTCTTGATGGAAACCGCCTAAGCACTTATAAACATGCACCCAACAAAAACCATTCATGTACCCAACAAACCATTCACTCTTCATATTCTTGTTTAATATGTCTCATTCTTAGTAAAACAATTGAGTCTTTACTTAAAAAAAGGGTTGTCCTATTTTTTTTAATTTTTTTTTTAAAGCTACAAACTATTTTAATGTGAGTATTAGGGAAGAAGGCAAAAGCTCTTGCAGGCAAACCTTTGATTCCTGAGACTAAAAAGAATTCCTTTAACTTGCCTCTGGGTCTAAGTCTAAGCCTGGCTCACATTTTTGCCCTAAGACCTAGACTTCCAAACCCACCAACTCCAGGAACAAGCCCTCCTCGCAATGAGGGCACACCCCTACTTGTCAGCCATTTTTTTTCATTTATTTGGGCACAGCACATTTCAGAAGTCTGGGTCCAGAAAATTGTTTCCAGGGGCTACTAAACAGAGCACAAGGCCTTTCCTCATCCCTGCTTCATGCTGTCAAACTTGCTGCCATCTTCACAGAAATTTGCAGATCTCTGTGCTGCTCTCTAGCAGTTTCTCTTGCAGAGGGTCATTGCCTTTGTCCCGTAAAAGGGGAGGTTTTAGGAGTTCTGTTCACTGCCCCCAAGGCAAAAGTAGGAACACTTAGTCCAAGCCTTGTCAGCCAATGTTCATTGTTCAGTGCAGACCCTACAGAAGTTTGGATGGATACTAAAACTCAGGAGTCATCTGGACCGGAATCTGGACATGGCCCAGTCCAATGTTTTTCTCCTTCTGGACAAGCTCCTGGCCCTCTGCTCAAACCTTTGGACCATAATATCCAGGAGATGCCCCACCATTCTCTTTTGCTGATTGTAGCTGCCTTCAAAGCAGTACTGTAGGTCCACTTTCCTCACTCATCATCTTCCAGGACAGCTTACACAAGAGAGAGGCTCCTCCCACCTAGAACAGGAGACAGAAGATCCACATTAACCACTTGACCTCCGGAAGATTTAAACCCCCCCCCCTCCATGACCAGGCCATTTTTTGGGGGATATGGCACTGCGTTACTTTGACAATTGCGCAGTCATGCAATGCTGTAGCTAAATAAAAACAAACTGAGCTTTCTTTTGGTGGTATTTGGTCACCACTGTGTTTGTTTGTTTTTTTGCGCTATAAACAAAAAATACAGACAATTAAAAAAAAAAAAAAAAATTTCTCAGTCGTTCATTGATGGACGCAGCCTCCATTCTTGACATGTGGGGTTTATGCAGCTTTCACTAGGAGTGGACTAGGCAGAACGTAGTTCAGCTCAAAGCAGACACAGCCCCTCCCAGAGGGCAGTCCTCACTTGGCATTTCCTCCTGCCCTGCTCAGCAACTCAGTTTTTTCTGCCTAGTGCAAGGAGTAGGACCTGGCTCCCTGCTGGGATCTGCGGTTCCACGTTCTTTTTTCTTTTTCTCAAGATTTCTGATGAAGACTGCAATCAAGTAGCCGGCTGGGTGACAAGCTGGATATCCTAAATCCAGATGCGAGCCGACCCTTAGCTGCATGCGGGACGGCCACGTCGGGCCTCGTTCTATGCGGGGCGGCCGGCGGGTTAAACGTCCTGCCAGCACACCTAGGACCGGAGTCCGGGTCACAGGTGATGCGTGGCCAGCAGCTCCCCCCGAACCAGCGGGGTGGCAGGTCTGCTTCGGATGGCTACCCGGTGCGCCCGTCCAGAGTGGTGAGTACGCTTCTCCTTCCCCAGTGGGTGGCTGATCCTGCCTACACTCTAGTATTGCCCCCCCCAACAGCTTGAGGGGCGGTGTGGGACGCACAGTCCGGTTTAGCCGGTGGTTGTCTTCCGGGGTGCAGGTAATGGAGGCCGAAGCAGGTGCTTCCCAGCCAGGGGTCTCCGGTGGGGGCCAGGGAGCGCTGGGATCTGTGGTTCCGCTGGACAGTTTGGCTCCACCCGGGAGAAGAATCCCTCCAGGATGGCCATCAATCTGTGACCGTGGGGTGGTGAGAAAATGGTCACCTCCTCCCCCATCTGGTGAGGACTCAGAGCCTGAGGGGGGCTCCGTGGTGTCGGGTACCCTCCTGGAGCTGTCGGAAGGCGAGCTCGGGGACCCCTCTGATGAAGAGGATGAGCCCTTGGGGGCCACTGCGGCTCGTGAACGGGCTCTGGTGGGCTCATTGGTCTCAGCGGTCCGTGACGCTGAAGCTGAGCCCGGCTGTGACACAGAGGGCGCCGTACATTTTTGGGTCACATAGGCTGGCCCGGACGCCTAAGGTGTTCCGTTATTTGTTGTACTTTAATCAGTTTGTTTACAAGGAGTGGCAGCGACCTCAGGGTTCATTCGCCATGCCTAAACGTTTTTCTGTGTGTTATCCTTTTGAGGATACCGTGTTGCAGAAGTAGAAGTCCCAGACGGTGGACCCGCCTGTGGCTCACCTGAACAAAGTGACCACTATTCCGATGGAGGGTTCTCCATCATTCAAGGACCCGGCCGATAGGACTGAGGTAGTGTTCCTGGTCGCGGGGTCGACCATGCGGCCGGCACTGGCTTCGGCGCTGGTGGCACAAGCGCTTACGGAATGGGCGGACATCGTGCACCGGGCTTTGGAAGATCTCCAGGCCCCTCCAAAACCCGTGCAGATGGCAGACCAGCTGATTCAGGGCCTTAAGTACCTCTGTGATGTGGCCCTCAACATGGTTCCCATGCTGTCAAAACTGTCCGTTGCAATCGTCATTACACGTCTGCTGTGGCTTAGATGTTGGTCAGGAGACCAGGCGTCAAAGAAGGGCCTGACGGACCTGCCGTTTGAAGGTGGTCGTCTCTTTGGAGCTTCCCTGGATGAGATCATCAAGGATTACACTGGGGGCAAGAGTACTTTCCTCCTGGAGCCTAGAAGGGACAAGGAGCCCCGGCGCAGGGCGGGCCCTTCCTTCCCTACCCAAAAGAGGTTTTTTTCGCGCACCACGTACCTCGAACAAGGTCCCGCAGCCCGTATGTGCGCGCCACCAGCGCTTTCTGGGCTTTGCGGTAGGGGATCTCCACTACCAGTTTGTGGTTCTTCCTTTCGGTCTGGCCTCAGCCCCGTGGGTCTTCACCAAGCTCCTAGCCCCAGTGCTGGCTCTGCTGCAGCAGAGTGGTATAGCAGTAGTGGCATAACTCAACGACCTCCTCCTGCGGGCGGAGTCTGCCTCAGCCTTGAAGGACAGTGTGGACATCGCCCTCGGTTTCCTGTGGGACTTCGGCTGCGTGATCAACCTTCCGAAGTCGGTACTGACTCCATTGCGCCTGCTGGAATATCTGGGCTTGGTCCTGGACACGGAGAGGGCGAAGGTGTTTCTCCCTGCCGCCAAGGTCTTTACACTTCAAGTTGCGGTGTGGACCCTGCTGTCCCAGCGGTGGTCCTCTCTCAGGTTTTGCATGAGGGTGTTGGGGCTGATGGTCTCCACTTTCGAGGCGGTGCCCTATGCCCAGAGTCGCACCCGGTCCCTGCAGCGGGCAATCCTGCTGCGGTGGGACAAGTCCCCGCTATCCCTGGATCGGGTGATCAGTTTGGATCACCGGACTCGAGATTCCCTCGCCTGGTGGCTGCGGGCCCCGGCCTTGGGGCTGGGGAAGTTGTTTCTTCCCGTGGACTGGATGGTGGTCACGACGAATGCCAGCCTATATGGCTGGGGGGGTCCTTGGCAGTTGTCGAGCCAGGGCCGCTGGTCTCCGGAAGAGTCCCGTCTCCCGATCAATGTGCTGGAACTTCGAGTGATCAGGCTTTGCCTCTCCCACTGGTCGGGGAGGTTGTACGGGCATCCTGTTCGGGTCTGGTCCGACAACGCCACGGCGGAACGAGAAGCATGGCAGTGGCGTCAGAAGTGGCCCACGTTCTGCGGTGGGCAGAGCTTCACGTGCCGGCAATCTCCGCCATTCACATCCCGGGCGTCAAGAATTGGCAGGCGGACTACCTCAGTCGCCTGAGGCTGGATCGGGGAGAGTGGTCCCTGCACCCGGAGGTGTTCCGCCAGATTTGTCAAAGGTGGGGTACACCAGACGTGGATCTCCTGGCTCAACCGGAAGGCGCAGGCCTTCGTGAGCAGAACAAGGGATCCACTGGCAGACACGGCGGATGCCCTCGTGGTTCCGTGGTCTCGGTACCGATTGCTCTATGCATTCCCTCCACTTCCGCTACTCCCGCGCCTGCTGCGCAGGATAGAGGCGGAAGGGATTTCAACCATTCTGGTAGCGCCAGATTGGCCTCTGCATCCTTGGTACGCCAACGTGGTGTGGATGGTGGTCGATGTTCCCTGGCGGCTCCCGCTTCGTGAGGACCTACTTTCACAGGGACCCATCTTGCACCCTGCTTTACCCTCACTGGCTTTAATGGCCTGGCTATTGAGTCCCAGGTGTTAAGATAGGGGACTCTGAGTCTGTCATTCCCACTATGCTCAAGGCACGTAAGACCACTTCGCGTAAGATCTATCACCGCACCTGGAAGGCTTACATTGCCTGGTGCGAGGCGGGGGGATGAAACCCCCATTCTTTCTCAGTGGCTCGGGTGCTGGCCTTCCTTCAGCAAGGCCTGGATCACAAGTTGGCATTGACCCCCCCCCCCCCCCCTCAAGGGGCGATTCTTTTTCAGCGTGCCTTGGCGACGTATTCTTGATCCATACCTTTGTCCAGGGGGTTCGTCATGACGCTCCCCAGGTACGGTCACCTTTGGCGCCTTGGGACCTTAATCTGGTCCTTTCAGTGCTTCAGAAGCCGCCTTTCGAAAATATCAGGGAAATTTCCCTGCAACTGCTCTCGCAGAAAGTGGCCTTTCTGGTGGCGATAACATCCGCTAGGCGGGTGTCTGAGCTGGCGTCTCTGTCCTGAAGGTCACCGTACTTGGTCTTACATAGGAAGCAGGCGGTTTTGCGCCCTTCTCCGTCCTTCTTACCAAAGGTGGTCTCTTTTCACATCAATGAGGACATTGTCCTCCCTTCACTGTGTCCACGCCCGTCTCATCCTAAGGAAGTTGCTTTGCACTCTCTGGATGTGGTTAGGGCTCTGCAGGTGTATTTGGCAACCATGGCCTCGTTTCGGAGGTCCGATGCGCTTTTTGTTGCGATGGTGGCCTCGTCGGTCACCATTTCCCGTTGGATACAACAGACGGTGACCCGTGCGTATGCTGTTCGGGCCAGGAGCCCCCCTTTCCGGTCACGGCTCACTCTACCAGGGCGATTAGTACTTCCTGGGCTTTCCGACACCAGGCGTCAGTTTCTCAGGTGTGCAAGGCCACCACTTGGTCCTCGGTGCACACTTTTTCCAAGTTTTACAGAGTTGATGTTGCAGCGTCTTCCGATGCTGCTTTTGGCCGCAAAGTTTTGCAGGCGGTGGTGTGAGGCACGTCTGGCGACTCCCAGAAAACTCCTTTGTTGGGTACTGTTGTTGCCCACCCCTCGTGACACTGCTTTGGGACATCCCCACATGTCAAGAATAGAGGCTGCGTCCGTCAATGAACGATTGAGAAAATAGGATTTTTTTGACTTACCGTAAAATCCTTTTCTCTGAGTTCTTTGAAGGACGCAGCACCCACCCCTCTTTTGTTGAGTTTGTACTGCTTGTTACAAACTGAGTTGCTGAGCAGGGCAGAAGGGGTTATGCCAAGTGAGGACTGCCCCCTGGGAGGGGCTGTCTGCTTTTAGCTGAACTACGTCCACTCCTAGTGAAAGGTGAATAAACCCCACGTCAAGAATAGAGGCTGCGTCCGTCAATGAACTCAGAGAAAAGGATTTTACGGTAAGTCAAAAAATCCTATTTTTTACTTTTACTATAAAGCCTATCCAATTAAAAAAATCAAGTGTCTTCATAAATTTAGGTCAATATGATTGGTTTACGCGAATTTTATAGCGTTTACAAACTATGGTATATATGTATGGCATTTGTATTTGTTTTTTCTTATTTATACTAATAATGGTGGTGATCAGTGACTTATAGCGGGACTGCGATATAGCAGCAGATAATTTGACAGTTTGCGGGAACCAATGACACTATTACAGTGATCTGTGTTAAAAATATGCACACTGTACTAATGACACTGACTGGGAAGGGGTTAAAGGTGTGCCTAACCAGTGTTTTTGTGTATTGTATGTGCTGCTTTTACTAGGGGAAAAGATGGATTTTATTCCCTGCTTGTAAGGGACACAAAATCCATTCCTTCTCCCCCGTCAAAACGGAGATCTGCCTTGTGTATATAGACAGATTTCAGTTTTGTGTGTTTTACCGAAGATTGGTGGGTATCCAGTGCCCGGCATCGGCAGATCGGCTTCTGCTGTGATTAATCACAGCAGAAGTAGCCCGTGGGCAATATGCACATACTCCCTAGGTGGAAATGCAGAATCACATGTATATACGTGATCCTGTACAGGAGGGCCATCCTGTAGTAATAAATCTGCTATAGGGCAGTCTGGAAATGGTTAATGTAAAAAGACACCAGCCCCGGGCTGTGTGTTTCCTTCGGCCAGACAGAATTACTTCAAGCTTATTTGCTTTGCTGTCAGGCCTTTGTGCAAGGTGTCAGGGGCCGCCCAGCCATAGGGCCCCCTATGTTGTGTTTTTTTTTTTTTTTTTTTGGGGGGGGGGAGGGGTTCTGGGGTCT
>BLSH010559412.1:1575955-1590912 GCA_018402905.1 Glandirana rugosa
ATACTCCGTATTACTAATAAAACTTGCCAAGTAAAAAAAGGTCTTCAAAAACCTTTTACACCCCCTTTTTTTACTTTTGAGTAAAAAAAATTTGTTTCAACAGGTAAAGATTCTATAAAGGTTGTGTGTCGTACATGTATCGTTTTTACTGTGGGGTTTTATGTAAGACGATGAGGAGGATTCATACCGTAGGTTGTCAGGAAATTAGATGCGTAATGTATGTAAGGTTCTCCTTGTATATCGTGCCTCTGTATGTGGCCAGGCTTTGTAAAAGTCTCACACATGTGGTATCGCCATACTTAGGAGGAGTAGCAGAATGTATTTTGGGGTGTCATTTTTGCTATGTACATGCTGTGTGTTGGAAATATCTTAGAAATGGACAACTTTGTTTAAAAAAAATGAGTTTTCATTTTTTTCCCCCACATTTTCCAAAAACTTCTGGAAAAAAATGAACCGTTCAAAATAATCATTATGCCTCATAGATTATACATTGGGGTGTTAGCTTTCCAAAATGGGGTCATTTTGTGGGTAATTCCATTGTCCTGGTGCTCCAGGGCCTTCAAAAGTGTAATAGGTGGTTGAGAAATGAGATGTGTAATTTATGCTAAAAGTCTCATACATGTGGTATCCCCATACTCAGGAGTAGCAGAATGTATTTTTGGGTGCAACGTGTGGTATGCACATGCCATGTGAGAGAAATAACCTGGAAATATGACAATTTTGTGAAAAAAAAAAAAAAAAAAAAAAATTTAGTTTTGCAAAGAATTGTGGGAAAAAAAAATGAAGACTTCAAAAAACTAACCATGCCTCTTACTAAATACCTTGGAATGTCTACTTTCTAAAAAGGGGTCATTTGGGGGGTATTTGTACTTTTCTGGCTTGTTAGTGTCTCAAGAAATGAGATAGGCCTTCAATATATCAGGTGTGATCAATTTTTAATGATTGGCACCATAGCTTGTAGACTCTATAACTTACACAAGGACCAAATAATATACACAAATTTGTTTTTTTTTATCAAAGATATGTAGCAGTATAAATTTAGGCCAAAATTTATGAAGAAAAAATTACTAATTTGCTAAATTTTATAACAGAAACAAAGAAAAAAAAGGGATTTTATTATAACTTACCGTAAAATCCTTTTCTCTGAGTTCACTGACAGACGCAGCTCTTCTTAAATGACACATGGGGTTTTATGTCGTCTTATCAGGAGTGACTAGGCAAAACAGATGCAAAAGCATCAGGGATAGGCTAGCCCCTCCCATGGGGGCCGTCCTCACCTGAGCATATAAAACCCCCTGCTGGCCAATAGCATTCAGTTTGTCACAAGCAGTGCAACAAAAAAAACAGAGGGGTGGGAGCTGCGTCTGTCAGTGAACTCAGAGAAAAGGATTTTACGGTAAGTTATAATAAAATCCCTTTTTCTCTTACGTTCACTGACAGACGCAGCTCTTCTTAAATGACACGTGGGGACGTCCCAAAGCAGTGCCAAAAACTAGAGGGGTGGGCAAACAACAACTGTACCCAACAGAGCCCTCTCAGGGAGTGCCAGAAGCACTCACACCGCTGCTCGCAAAACTTTGCGGCCAAAAGCAGCATCCGCAGATGCCGACACATCAACTTTGTAAAAAACTTTGTAAAAAACTTAGTAAACGTGTGCTCCGAAAGGAAGCTGTAGCACTCGAATAAACCCGCAGGGCCCTCACCACATCCAAAGAGTGTAACTCAGATTCCTTAGGATGTTTTGGGTGAGGACATAAATGAAGGAAGGACAATATCCTCATTCAAATGAAAAGAAGAGACCACCTTCGGAAGAAAGGAAGGTGGAAGTCGCAACACCGCCTTGTCATTATGAAGAATCAAGTACGGGGACTTGCAGGACAAGGCAGCCAATTCTGACACCCGTCGCGCGGATGTGACAGCCACTAAGAAGGCAACCTTCTGCGACAAAAGGGACAAGGGAATGTCCCTAATCTTCTCATACGGGGGTTTCTGTAAAACAGAGAGCACCAGATTCAAATCCCACGGCGCCAGAGGTGGCCGAAACTGGGGAGCCACATGACGTACACCCTGTACAAATGTGCGGATCAGCGAATGGGAAGCCAAAGGTCTCTGAAAAAGGACAGCTAAGGCCGAAATCTCGCCCTTGAGCGTACTCAATGCCAGGCTCTTGTCCAGTCCCTGTTGCAGAAAAGTCAGCACCCTGGACACCAAATAAGAGCAAGGGTTCCAACCCCCCGCTTCGCACCATGCAATATAGGCTTTCCAGGTCCTGTGATAAATTTTGCGTGAAATGCACTTACGTGCCATAAGCATAGTAGGGATTACAGAGTCAGCGACTCCCCGATCCCTCAATACCTGGGCCTCAATAGCCAAGCCGTCAAAGCCAGCGAGGGTAAAGCAGGGTGCAAGATGGGACCTTGGGACAGCAGGTCTTCGCGAAGCGGAAGCCGCCAAGGGGCGTCCGCCACCATCCGAACCAGATCGGCGTACCAAGTGCGGGAGGATCGTTGGAATACCCTCCGCAGCTATCCTGCACAGAACCCGAGGCAAGAGCTTCAGGGGAGGGAAGAGGTATATTAACAGATACCGACCCCAAGGAGCCACCAGCACGTCCGTGGCGACCGCCAACGGATCTCTTGTTCTGCACACGAAGGTCTCGACCTTGTGATTGAACCTGGACGCCATGAGGTCTACCTCTGGTGTGCCCCACTTGCAGCAAATCTGGCAAAACACCTCCGGATGCAGGGACCATTCCCACTGGTCCAGTGTCTGGCGACTGAGAAAGTCCGCCTGCCAGTTCTCCACTCCCGGAATGTAAATTGCGGAGAGCGCCGGGACATGTTGCTCCGCCCAGCGGAGAATCAGAGCGGCCTCTGCAGCTGCCGCGGAACTCCTTGTCCCTCCTTGATGGTTCACATACGCCACAGCTGTGGCATTGTCCGACTGAACCCGGACAGGGAGGCCATGCAGCCTTGTCGACCAACGAGACAAGCAAAGCCTGATCGCTTTCATTTCCAACACATTTATCGGAAGTCGAGCTTCCTGAGCTGACCAACGGCCCTGAGCAGACAACTGACCCAACACCCCTCCCCAGCCCGTCAGGCTGACATCCGTCGTTACAATCGACCAGTTGAGGGGAAGAAAAGACTTTCCCAGAGTCAGTGCTGGAGCCTGGAGCCACCAAGTCAGAGATCCCCTGGTCTGGTGGTCCAAACGGATCAGTCTGTCCAGAGAAAGGGGAGCTTTGTCCCACCTTGACAGAATCGCCTTCTGCAGGAGCCGAGTGTGACTCTGGGCGTAAGGTATCGCCTCGAAGGACAACACCATGAGTCCCAACACCTGCATGCAGAACCTTAGGGAGGACCCCCGGCGCGACAGTAGGGTCCGAACCGCCGCTTGCAGCTCCAATAGCTTGTTGGGAGGCAAGAACACCTTCGCCTGCACCGTGTCTAGAATCAGACTGAGGTATTCCAGGCGACATGAGGGGGCTATCTCTGTCTTAGCAGTGCTAGGACCGGTGCCAAGACCTTGGTGAACACCCTGGGAGCCGAGGCCAGACCGAACGGTAGGGCCACAAACTGGTAGTGCAGGTCTCCCACTGTGAAACGCAGAAAAACGCTGGTGTCTTTGGCAGATGGGAACGTGCAGATAGGCGTCCCTGATGTCCAGGGATGCCAAGAATTCCCCTTGATGCAGGGCGGCACCGACCGAGCGAATGGACTCCATCTTGAACTTCTGTGCTTTGACAAAGCAGTTCAGAGCTTTGAGATCCAGAATCGGCCTGACCCCGCCCTTTTTGGGCACCACAAAGAGGTTTGAGTAAAAACCGCAGAACCTCTCCTCCAGTGGAACTGGCACCACGATGTCCGCGAGGGACTGGACCGCACTTAACAGTTCCTCCAGACGCCCCTGCGGAAGTCTTAGGTTTGAGGGAAAGAACCTGTCTGGGGGCAGAGCTTTGAACTCTATCCGGTAACCAGTGGACACCACATCCAGGACCCACCGATCGGAGATGTGAGCTGTCCAGCAGTCCGCAAACTCCAATAACCGGCCCCCCACCTGAGATATGGGTGGGGGCAACCCGTCACGCTGAGGAGGGCTTATCCTCCGCTTTACTGGGCTTTTCGTTGCCAGGTTCTCTTACCAGACCCAGCTGGGGCCTTACCGGACTTGGAACCCGCCCCGGCTGTACCTGAGGCACAAAAAAACTTTTTCTGCCCAGAAAAAGAGGGGCCCTGTCGTCGGCGAAAGTCCCGCCGTTTTGGTTCCAGAAGAAAGAGACTCTTCCCCCCCCCTGTGAAATCTTTAATGATTTCGTCCAGCTGTGGACCAAACAAACGACCCCCCTGGAAGGGAAGGTCAGTGAGGCGTTTCTTAGACGCCTGATCACCCGACCAAGACCTCAGCCACAACACCCGTCTGATGATTATAGCAAAAGCTGAAATTTTGGACAGCATGGGCATGATGTCCAGCAGGGAGTCGCACAGATAATGGAGGCCTTCCACCACGTGTTGCACCTTATGCAACTCATTCCTCGCAGAATTGCAATCCCAATTTTTGCACACTGAGGAGAGGCACTCAAAAAGGGACTGCGCTGACATTGCTGAGGCCAGAGCTGGCCGCATAGCAAAACCTGCTACCTGAAAAATAGCCTTAGACACCATTTCCGTACGACGATCCGCCGCGTCCTTAAAAGAGGGCGAACCCTCCACAGAAAGGGTGGTAGCCTTATTTAAACGGGCCACCGGTGGGTCCACCGAAGGGGAAGCCCACCGCTTAAGGAAAGCATCCTCAAAGGGATAGCGCACTGCAAAAACGCTTAGGCAAAGTGAAGGAATTTTGGGGGGAACCCCATTCCTTAAAAACAGCCCGTTTAAAAAATTGATCATAGGGAAAAGCCCTAGGGGACTTAGGAGGCTTCATAGACCCACAGACATAAGTGGAAGTCTGTGCCTCCTCAGACTGAGCAAGGCACAGAGCCTGGCGAATGTCAGCAATTAGCGCCGCATAATTGCCTTGTCGCGCGCCACTGAGGCCCCCTGGTCCTCTTCAGTATCTGAGAGGACCAATTCGCCATCAGAGAGTTCCACGGGGGTCCCCGTGGCAACCGAGGCGACTTCATGATCTGAATCCTCGCCTGAGGAGACGTGGGGCCAAGCGCTTAGCGGGGGGCACAGGGCCCGGATCAGTAACCTTAGGAATAAATTCCACAAAAAGAGCCCGCAAGAGGTCCAAAGTAACCGCAGGGGCTTGTGCGGAGCGTTGCTCAGCCGGCTCCAAATCAGAGGGCACTGCAGGGTCCATAGCCGCCGCATCGCCGTCCCCAGACATAGGCCTGAATGGGACGCCCCCCCCACGTATCACCACCGCCACCCAAGACCACTCAGGGAGCCTGGGAGGACAAGCCCACCTAAATCCACAACCCAAGGAGCCAGGCCAAACCTGCTGCTTCTAGCCCTGTAGCCTGTAAGCGCTGTGAGAGAAAAAAGGCGCGCCTGAGGACTGTACCACACATGCAGCTGCCGCTTCTCTGCGGAGAAATCGTGCAGTTACACAGAGTGTAATACCAAAACCCGCCACCGGGGAGAAAATGGCGCTCGCACAGCATGAGCCAACTGTCACAAAATGGTGGTGGCTAAAAATGCACGCGAATGAACGTTCCCCAGTGGGAACACCGGTACAGGCCCCAGGGCCCTCAATAACACAAACGGGACGCCACGCGAACGCGGCAGACCAGAGGGGGGGGGGGTGGGGGGAGGGAGGGGGCAACACAATAAGTAGGTGCCCCCCTGACAGGGAAAAAAGCTACCGCTAAAATAAAAAACTGCCCCGGATTTCGCCCCCCCCCCCACGCCCTAAGGGCGGAGGAGGGGTCCACTCACCAGTCCGACGGGCGTTGCGGGTAGCCACCCGAAGCAGACTTTCCCCCCTTGTCCCGGGAAGTATTGCTGCTGGCCAAGGCCACTGGAAAGGCAAAAGCCAGACGCTGGGCACAAGTGGCAACAGCCACAGGTCGCCCGCACGGAACGGGCCCTGAGCGACGCAGCCCTGTCATTTTAGGGTAGGTCGCCAGGAGGTGGCCGGGCAGGGCAAAGCTTTGGATTTGTGATATACGCTCTATGCCAAGGCCGGCTACTTGATAGAAGTCTTCATCTTTTTCATAGAGAAAAATTACATGCATAAAAACGCAGGTCCCATAAGGGAACCCAGTCAACTCCTTTGCACTAGGCAAACAAAACTGAATGCTATTGGCCAGCAGGGGGTTTTATAGGCTCAGGTGAGGACGGCCACCATGGGAGGGGCCAGCCTATCCCTGATGCTTTTGCATCTGTTTTGCCTAGTCACTCCTGATAGGACGACATAAAACCCACGTGTCATTTAAGAAGAGCTGCGTCTGTCAGTGAACGTGAGAAAAGGATTTTACAGGTGAGTCAAAAATCTTTAAACGGGACCTTCCGTCATTACTTTCCATCTATTAAATCTTCTGCCCTTGTTTTAACTTTTTGGATAGTAAAATTGTTTTTTTCTGCCAGTAAATATCATATACAGCCCACTTCTTTCTTGTTTGGTCATTAGCCTAGGCTTATGACATCATGCACAGCTCTTTCTCACTCTTGTGAGAGTTTGCCAGGAAGAATGGGAGGGGGTTGAGTCATAAGAGGGCCAATGAGAGCTGCAGAGTTGGAGGTGTGCCTCTGTGTGTCTGGGTAAATCCAGGAAGTGAACAGGCAGCAGTTAAAATGGATGCAGTCAAACTTGGTGAAGGGAGATTTCTGCAGCATATTTGGCAAGTACAGAATCACAGCATATATAAAATAATATGCAAAATTGTTGGAGGGAAGCTTCAGAATGGCAAAGATGTTTTTATTATAAATTATGTGATTAGACTGCAGTTCCTCTTTAAGGGCTAAAGTCTGGAAATAAAAAAAATAAACAGATGCATTCAGATCAGTGATAAGTATTAAACTCTTTTATTAGTCTTCTGTGTACAATGCTGTTATGTACAAAATAAAATATACTTTATGCGTTCATTAAACAATTTAAAGCCATTTGAATTCTAGACTGGTAAGTACAATAAATACAGTTACATTTAAAAATATTCCTATGTTCATTTATTTTTACACTACATTAAACACACTATTGCCTGTTAAAGTAGAACTAAAGTTAGAATGTGGTTTTGAGGTGATATTTATTTACCTTTTCATCAACTAGGTCTATTCATGTAGACAATGCTCTGCTGAAACTGGACACTGATCACTGCAGCATTATGATACTTCCAACATCAGTTTCTGTTTATGTGCCATTGTGACACAATAGCATATGTTAGACCATTATTTTTAGATGATCGCATCAGTGTCCAAATGCTTAGTATGTCATTTAGGTCACACAGCCATCTCTTGCTTTTAATACGAAAAGAGATGTCATAACCATTAAATAGCCTTTTATCCGTTAAGATAAATTCATCATATCATTTTTTTTCCCACTTGGAATATTATTGTTTTGAATGTGTTCTCTGGTAACTGTCTCTTTGTACAGAACATTAAATCCGCAGCATCATTGCTAAATTTTGTATTTGCCTGTAGTTCTCCTTAGACTTATTCAGAGCTTTCAATTCTTGCAATTTACAAACTCTCCACTAGAGTGCGGTATTGTATTACAGTAAACCATAGATTTTCTAATCTCAGGCAGCTTCAAAAAAAAAAAAAAAGCTATGACCTTCACTGACTAAAGAATATATATTCTCATGTTTGTACTATTGTGGCTGTAAGCACCTCCAAATTGTTTCTGAAGGTCTTCTGTACTACCGCTATATAAAAAAAGTAAACAAAGAAATGGCAGGCTTTATTTTCACAGTATTCTTATGTCTACATATATGATTAGTAATTGTCACACTAGCAACTTCCACCTGCTGGTACTCCTAAAAAAACATACATTTGTTTAAAGTGTTTGTCATCATGACCTACCAGGTAGAGCCAAGGCTCCCATCTAATGCTTGAGATTAACACTGTAGTGCTGGTTCTGGGGCTGGGACATCACTGTGTGTAATGGGAATTGCAGTTCCTGAACTGGAGGGCCATAGTTTGAGGACCCCTGATTTAGAGGCTGGGCAAGTTCTGGGGCTGAGCAAACATCTATAGCAGGGATATGCAATTAGCGGACCTCCAGATGTTGCAGAATTACAAATCCCATGAGCCATAGCAAGCCACAAGCATGAAACCCAGAGGCAGAGGCATGATGGGACTTGTAGTTTGGCAACAGCTGGAGGTCCGCTAATTGCATATCCCTGATATAGATGTTTGCTCAGCCCCAGACTTGCCCAGCCTCTAAATCAGGGGTCCTCAAACTATGGCCCTCCATGGTTCCCTGTTCAGGAACTGCAATTCCCATCATGCCTAGTCATGTCTGTGAATGTCAGAGTTTTACAATGCCTCATGGGATGTGTAGTTCCGCAACAGCTGGAGGGCCGTAGTTTGAGGATGCCTGGTCTAAATAGTCAGTGGTAGCCTTTAGCACCAAAAGGAAGTCTTGCTTCTGCCAGGGAAGTGCTGACCTTAAAAATATAAAATGTGACCCAATAAAGAAAAATGAACATGGGTGCTAAATCTCAAAGCCTATTTACAGAATCCTGCAAGGACATGCTGAGAAAGTTGCACACAAAAAAGTACTATAACACTTGGGATGAGATGGCTTGGTTTCAAATCACGATATACAGTTGTAGAGTAGACTATGGCAGGTCAGAAAGATGCATTGGATGGAAAATAAGTTACAGGGTATCTTTATAAAATAAGTAAAATTAACCAGTAATCAAAGTTCCATATCATCTATTAGCGCACTGACCACTTTGTTTCAAGTCAGTGACATGGAAACCACTGTTACCTTTGGATCAGTGCAATAACCAGGCAAAGGGATTTGTAGCAGTGGTGTGGCCTACAACTAAGCCTTCATGAAAATAAGTATTTCTATGCAGGTAGGATGTATTCCCTGTATAAATTTCATGGGCTCATCTTCAATTATGATTGGAGTGTATCTTTTTAAAATCAAATTACATAATTACACTGAACAAAATTATAAACGCAATCATTTTGTTCAGTGTAGATTTAAAACTCCTTGCCACACCTCTTTTCAAATTTTTAATGATCTATCTCATTGATTGGATGTGTTATCCAGCATGTTATATAGAGGAGGTTGGAGTGGAGAATGGTTAGAACCGCCTACAAAATATCACCAGAGTATTAAACATTATTTTAACTCATACCCATCTTCAAATCTAGGAAAAAACACTGTGGAGTTTAACTGGAACTATACCAAGTGAAACAAAGTTACCCTAAAAACTATAGCTAAAAGGTTCAGCATGACTTGGTAACTTATAATATCGATATCACAGTGAGAACTTGAAAATGTAATTGAAAAAAGGGTATTCATCCCCCAAGTACTTAATGAGACTTTAAAGGCAGCTCAAGAAAATTTAACTCATAGATTTTGTATAAAACATAATTTTATTACATTCATGTATAAAACCATCAGTATAAGTGTTACTTCTGCAGTGGCCATCTGTACCCTGCATTGTACTATCCACAAGATCTCCTGGTTTCTTTCAAAACGTGGCTGGTTACTGCGGTGGGAAGTGGGGAGGATCTCAGTGTGGACTACTTGAGGCCCTAGGTATGGGGGCACTCTGCAACATCTCTACTCTGTGGCAAAATAAATTCTGCTTATATACCACCTACAGCTATATTATATGTTGTTCATCTTGGATGAAATAAGACTGTGACCTTCTCTTAATAACACCCCTGAAGAAAGGCTTGAACTCTTCCTGAAACGCGTTGGGACATATAGAAGATAGTGTCACCAACACATGCATACCTTGCAACAATTCAGCCGTTTATTCTTGACCATCTTGTTTTTACCACTTATACTGATGGTTTTATACTTTTTTACATGGACGTAATAAAATGATATACTTTATACAAATCTATACGTTTTCTTGAGATGCCGTTAAAGTCCCATTAAGGCCTCATTTACACTGCTGCTGGTAAACTGATGTTTTGAGGCATTTGGGCATTTTTTTCAGCTGCCCCTGAACTTTCCTCTATGTTATCTTATCTGTACATTTACACAGGGTCGTTTAAGGTCGTTTCCAGACAGTTGAGGCTTTTTTTGGCACGCAAAAAAATGGGTTCAGACGCCAGTTCAGAGGCATTTGAAACGCCAAACAGCTTGTAAACATCGCTAAACACGGCAACTCGCATCTAGAACCGTTTCGTTTACAGGCGTTTCCATCCTAAAAAAAAATAAAATTTTTTTTAAAAAACGCTCCTAGACGCAAACGCGGCTGGTAAAACGGCAATTTTAGACGCCGGTATCTAGCTGTCAAAAAAAGAAATGTTCAGGGGAAATTGATATAGCGTCCCTTGTAAATGGAGCCTTAGTACTTGGGGGATACTACCTTTTTTTCCATTTGAATATGGGGATGTTGGCAACATATGTATGGCTTTCTTTAGTGGTTCTCAATTGAAAAAAAAGTAAGAGATAGTAATTCAAATTGCTTTTTGACATTGGATTGCACAATAAAGCATTGCAGTGTCATTCATTTTGAATGGCACCCTAACACTCCTGCATTTCAGCTTGTTGCAATGCACAGTGATGCATTATTGTGCTTTCTGTATCTAAAAAAGGGTCAAATGCAGTTTACTGTGTGTTGGCAACTTATTCAAAATGAATGGGTCCCCTTAACACAATGCATATTAGGACACCACATAGGCCTTACTGTTTGTAGGCTTTTTTTGCACTCTACCGTTAGCACAAAATCTAAGTAGCTGGCTGTGGAGAAGGGCTGCTGCTGCTATCTGCAGTGTAAGTACAGCAGTGCCTCTGCTGCAATCCAATATCTCCCGCCCCCCCCCACACACACACACCTTTCTGCTCCCTGAATCCATCAATCCGCAATTAGCAATCACTGCATCTCTTCTTAGTGCTGTAGTGGTGAATCAGCAGAAGGTGTGTTGGACCACCGGAGAGAGATTGCTGCTTTTTAAGAGACTAAAGCTTTTTGTCTCTACTGAGATTATTTTACCTTTGGTTATATATATATATATATTTTATTTGCTTCCTTTCAAATACACAGCCCACATTCCTGGCATCTATGTGATGCAAATAAAAGTGAATGTAAACTGCCTGAGTGACGTGAATAACAACTTGATAACTTGCGATAACTGGATTTTAGGAGCATTTTGGGGACAAAATAAGTGTTCAGGTGCTCTAAACCTACATTTGAGATGCCGATCTGAGTACCTTCACAAGTGCATCTGACCTGCAGTTCACCACATGATTTGCCTTAGGCTGCTTTTGCATTCCCATTGATTAGTATTGTAGGAAACAGTTCTGAATCAGAAAAAAGCACATGTACATGGGTTATAAACCAGGGCATTTAGAGACAGCCAAAGCTGTTCAGGTTAGAAAGTTGTGAAAAGGAGATGGAAGGAATGCAGAGGCAAAAAAAAAAAGCTGTGGTCTGAAGGAAGAATGAGTAAAGCCACAAGACAGGGATGTGTAAGGATGACGAGAGCAAAATATTGAGAAACTGGTGAAAAAATAACCGCTGACGAGTAGGAGACAAAAAGTAAGGGTATACTGTTATGTTCTGAAAATGGAAAGCAATCTACAAGACATCTTGAGTAGAGGATAGTGATGGCCCATGCCACTATGAATGCGCGTACTGGGCCTTTTTGGCTAATGTTTTTCATTTTCATGGTAGTGAAGCAGCAGTATATGGTAACTTCATAGCTACCATGGTAGCCTTTCAATAAATGCATGCAAACGGTAGTAGGTTTTCACATGTGAGGGATCTGGACTGTGTTATCTTTGGATGTCCAAACAGGAAAAGGCTACTGACCATAGATGGTGCTGACAAAAGCAGAGTGGGAAGTGAGGTTGGAAAGCGGTTTAAAGAAAACATAAGCCAAGGAGAAAGTATACTAGTTAATATTTAACAAATCCCCTTTTTTTAAATGTATTTCTTTATGAGATTTTTTTTTCAATTTGCTTCTCTCCAACACGCTCCTCCTGGCAGCAATTTACTACCACAACCACAATCCAGTCACAGCTTCTGTTTTTTGGTAATACTAAAATAAGCTTATGTTGCTTATACTTTGATAGTTGAAGTTATTAGATAAGTGTTTATAGGTATACATATTGTATAATATAAATATTAGCCATGATTCTTTGCAAAATCAGTAGCCTCAAGCTGTCAGTTGTTGAGTGTCAATGTCCCCTAGAACATGGTATAACTTCACAAATTAAGCTGGTATCTTATATAGCCCATAGATGACACATTATATATCGTTCAAATAAATGTATTTTTAAATTTGGTATACTTAAAAAGCAAATTGGTCAGCTTTGCAGGAAACTTGCCAACTATAGTGTGCACAATAGCCTTGATGGTACAATTTGGCAGATGTTTCTGAAGAAAATCTTGAGCAACAACAGTTTAGCAGGGGATGTAAACGAAATGATCTGTGCGCACATCAACGATGACCACCATACTTGGCAATCCAGTCCGTCCTTCCATGCACTGGCTGAAATGGTTGAGGTCGGTTTAGAACAGCAAGGTTTTTAGTCGCTGGCTTGAAGGGAGGGCCGGGTAGCTGAGGCCGAACAGCTTTTGTTTTCCACATGTCAAAATCTAAAACAGACAGGAGACATCAGTCATTAGACCGTAAGCTATGCATTGCACTTTTCAACTACCATGGCTTCTGCAATGAGGTAAGAAAGGATTGTAAGAGATTGGAAAACAGGAATGGAATGTGATCAGTCTTTTCAGCTACAGTGATATTATTGACATTAAGGCTCCATGCACGCTTGGCTTAAAAAAACATCTATTCTCTTGGGAGTACAAAATGCTCATCTAGAGCTTTTTTTTTGTACAAAGTTTAGACAAGTTTAGGAGCGTTTTGCATTTTTTTTTCTGCCAGTAAGCCTTAATCAGAAACACGAACTGGAAGGGTTTTTTTTCCTGCCTCTAAACATTGATCTCAAAATATGCCTCTAAACGTCCTAATGTGCATGGACACAGGATAACATTGTACTGCTACTACAGGCAGAACATAAAACTCCTGTAGAAGCAACATTTTTAAGCCAGTGTGCATGAAGGGTAAAGAAGAATGTTTAGTTCTAAATTGATGCAATGTTCCAAAACAAAAAAAGATTAAAGGCCAAGTTCACTTTTTTTCCTAAATTCCAGCTCCCCTTTGTACCAAAATATAATTAATGTACCTCTGTTGCAGAAAAATAAAAGCTTTCCATGTTTTTTTGTATAAGACCTTACATCTAGCCCCTGGTGATGCAATAAAAAAGGTCATGACTTCCTGGTATGTAGATATAAGACATAAAAACTAGTAAGAAACAGAAAGGAGTTCACCAGCTGACCTCATTAGCACACACACCCTGCACCCATCAACTAGGTTTGCACGGCATCTCTGGCATCCCCCCAGACGTACATTTGCCTGGCTTGTCAGTGTAGGCTGCAGGAGCTGCTACGTTTCCACGGCATCCCAGGCGTCCCTGCAGACCGGGCCGCATGCTAAGCTCTTTGGGGCCACAGGTTGGACACCCCTGATGTAGTGCAAAGGCCTGCCTGATTGGATAAAAAGTGAATGGATAGATAAGTGGGTCTTCCTATTCCATATTTTTGGTAAATCTAAAGGAAATTGTACAGAGATTGTACAATTGAAACACAGTTGATGGGTGCACGGTGTGTGTGCTAATGAGGTCAGCTGGTGAACACCTCCTGTGTCTTACTGGTTTTTATGTCCTAAATCTACATACCAGGAAGTCACAAATGTTTCTATGGAACCTACTAGGGACTGAGGCAAGGCCTTATACTATAAAACATATTAAGCTTTTATTTTTCTGCAACAGAGGTGCATAATGGTATATTGGTACATAGAGTAGCTGGAATTTAGAAAAAAAAAGGTGAACTTAGCATTTAAGTCACGGAGCACTAAGAGGTGATACGTGTGTGTCCTTCCTGGCTGCTGCGGCATTAGACCCTCTTGTTGGAGCTTCTCTTTCCTTCACTACCCCCCTAAAAACTTGGTCCACCTTTTAGATGCCAGCCTGACACATTGTAGGGCATGCAATGCCTCTTCCTATCAGGATGCTTTGATCCCATTTACTGGCGAGAAAACAAGGTCTCCAGCCCCAGCTCATTGGTTGGACACTTACGTTAAGCTGCTAAATTTTAAGACCGAATATGTTTACTATGCTTCCTCCTCCCTTGGGGGGACTTGTCCTGGCAACACTAGGCTTCCCATTGCTGAACCTTATATAGTTGGTTGTTTATACTGTATTTTGTATTCTCGTCTCAATGTATCTTGAGTAGTGTGTACACATGCTGGATTTTGTTTGTCTTCATTGTTCAAACAATTGCTTTTTGAATACATTTTGTATATACTAAGCTTCAATAAAGCTCTTGTGAAACGAAACACATAAAAAATGAAATCCTGTATAAAAGTGTTGCCTATAACAACCAACCAACTTCTTCTATTCATTTTATGTTTCATTAGAATAATTAGATAAAGGATCTAAATAATTGCTAGGAACAATACAGGCATATCTCCTCCTGTCATATATATGAGATTTAAAGCGGAGTTCCATCCTTTCCGAATGTTTATTAAAAGTCAGCAGCTACAAAAAGTGTAGCTGCTGACTTTTAATAAACAGACACTTACATGTCTCCCGGTCCAGCAATGGGGCCACACGGAGCCTCGGATCTTTTCCCCCCTCCCGTCCGTGGCGCCGGCACTGCTACTGTGAGCACCCGGCCGCGGCTTCATGGCCAGGCGCACACTGCACATGCGCGAACGATGCTGTGCTTCGTGATTGGTCCCGAAGTCTTCTAGAACCTGTCCTGTGTCCCAGAAGACTTCGGGAGGCGGGGGGGGGGGGGGGGGGGGGGG
>BLSH010559412.1:1599643-1617527 GCA_018402905.1 Glandirana rugosa
ACAACATAGAAAGCCATCCACAACCTCATATCAAAATATCACAAAATTGTTCTCTTCGCTCCTCCCAAGACCTCCTGCTCTCTATTCATCTCATCAGCTCCTCCCATGCTCACGTCCAGGACTTCTCCAGTTGTCCTACCATCTTCTGGAACTCCCTACCCCAAACTGTTAGGCTATACCCTACTCTGTCAGCCTTTAGGGGACCCTGAAAACTCATCACTTCAGGGAGGACTATCCCGTCTCTACCTAACAAACTGAACTTACTTTCTTCATCAGTTCATTCCTCATAGTTATTACATTTTGTATCACTTGACCCTCCCTTTTAGATTGTAAGCTCTTATCAGCAGAGCCCTCCTAACCCTCTTGTATAGAATTGTGTTGTAACTGTACTCCCTTCATTTTGTATTTTTGGAATTATGTGCATTTTTATTTAACTGAAAAGCTGTAAATGCATTTGCATTATACAAATATGGTATGCCCATTCCCATTGTTTATGTAAACCCTACAATGAACTTCTCTTATTTGCTCCCTTCTGGTCAGTTAAAAGTGTTTTGTTATCTTTGATACCTGCTGATCCTGCTAGTGAGCTGACACCACAGTGCCTCTTCCACACTGAAATCCTAAAAAAAAAGTTATCAGCCCTAGTTTTCTGTGTGAACTACTGAATACCTCCCCACAAAGGTATGGAGAGGGGTACAGTGAGGGAAAGAAGTATTTGATCCTCTGCTGATTTTGTACCTTTGCCCACTGACAAAGAAATGATCAGTCATATAATTTTAATGGTAGGTTTATTTTAATAGTGATAGACAGAATAATAACAAAAATATCCAGAAAAACGCATTTCAAAAAAGTTATAAATTGATTTGCATTTTAATGAGTGAAATAAGTATTTGACCCCTTCGTAAAACATGACTTAGTACTTGGTGACAAAACCCTTGTTGGCCATCATAGAGGTCAGACTGTTAGGCCACCAGGTCACTGTTAGGTAGTTGGCCACCAGGTTTGCACACATCTCTGGGGGGATTTTGTTCCAGTCCTCTTTGCAGATCCTCTCCATGTTTAAGGTTTCGAGGCTGACGTTTGGTAACTTGAACCTTCAGCCCCCACCACATATTTTCTATGGGATTAAGGTCTGGAGAATGGCTAGGCCACTCCAGAATCTTCTTCTTGAGCCACTCCTTTGTTGCTTTGGCCGTGTGTTTTGGGTCATTGTCATGCTGGAATACCCATCCACAACCAATTTTCAATGCCCTGGCTGAGGGAAGGAGGTCCTCACCCAAGATTTGATGGTACATGGCTCTGTCCATCGTCCCTTTGATGCGGTGAAGTTGTCCCGTCCCCTTAGCACAAAAACACCCCCGAAGCATAATGTTTCCACCTCCATGTTTGATGTTGGGGATGGTGTTCTTGGGGTCATAGGCAGCATTCTTCCGCCTCTAAACACGGTGCATTGAGTTGATGCCAAAGAGCTCAATTTTGGTCTTATCTGCCCACAACACTTTCACCCAGTTCTCCTCTAAATCATTCAGATGTTCATTAGAAAACTTCAGATGGGCATGTACATGTGCTTTCTTGAGAAGGGGGACCTTGCGGGCGCTGCGGGATTTAAGTCCTTCACAGCATAGTGTGTTACCAATTGTTTTCTTGGTGACTATGGTCCCAGCTGCCTTGAGATCATTGACAAGATTCTCCTGTGTAGTTCTGGGCTGATTCCTCACCATTCTCATGATCATTGAAACTCCACAAGGTGAGATCTTACATGGAGCCCCAGATTGAGGGAGACTGACAGTTATTTTGTGTTTCTTCCATTTGGGAATAATTGCACCAACTGTTGTCACCCTCTCACCAAGCTGCTTGGCGATGGTCTTGTAGCCCATTCCAGCCTTGTGGAGATCTATAATCTTGTCTCTGACATGCTTGGACAGCTCTTTGGTCTTGACCATGGTGGAGAGATTGGAATCTGATTGATTGCTTCTGTGGACAGGTGTTTTTATACAAGTAACAAGCTGAGATTAGGAGCACTCCCTTTAAGGGAGTGTTCCTACTCTTAGCTCATTACCTGTATATGAGACACTTGTGAGCCAGAAATCTTGCTGATTGATAGGGGATCAAATACTTATTTCACTTATTAAAATGCAAATCAATTTCTAACATTTTTGAAATGCATTTTCTGGATATTTTTGTGTTATTCTGTCTCAAACTGTTAAAATAAGCCTACCATTAAAATTATAGACTGGTCATTTCTTTGTCAGTGGGCAAACGTACAAAATCAGCAGACTTTTTTCCGCTCACTGTAGGTCTTCTGTAGTCCTGCCGCAGGGTAATAATGTGGTTTCTCTTTGTATACAGTACAGAGTTGTCACCCTTGGACAGGAAGTGTGTTACTGACAGGATTGGCAGGTGAAAAAAAAAATTACAGGAATCTAAAGCAGCCACCACCAATGTAGGACTGCAATATAATATATTGTGCTCCTGGGTTTATATATGCTTTAAGCATAATAATTACCTGCATTGTTTCTGTTCAAAGCCACTCCACCATTAATAGGAGCAAGTGGTTTAGTGGACAGGGCGCCACCCCAAGTAGAATGGTTAGCTTCCTTATTAGTTGATATCAGCATCACATTCTTGGGATTCATACCTAAATTAAAAACAAAATAAATGTATTTTATTTCTAAACTGGTGGATTACAAATATGCAAAAGACACACACACACATAGCAGAAGAGTTACACAGTTTAATTTCAAGAGAGCCAGGATTTATATAACGCCAACAGCTTGCACAGCACTTTACAATATAAGGAGAAGCAATACAGTTACAATACAAATCAAAAGGGTTAAAGGGCCTTGCTTATGAGAGCTTACAACCTAAAGGGGAGGATCAAGTGATACAAAAGTTAAAGCATTTCTAAAAGCTATTTTTTTTAGTTAAAATAATAAACCTGTTATATTCACCTGCTCTGTGCAATGATATTACACAGAGGAGCCCCATTTCTCTTCTTCTGGGGTCCACCTGCTCCTCCTTTTCTGTGTGTGCCCCCACAGCAATGCAGGTGTGCTCCTCCGTCTGTGAACGCAGGAGGGAAGAGATGCAGCCAGGAACAGGGTTGGATCAATGTAGGACTGTAGGTAAGTATTTAGGGAAGGGGGTGCGGGGGCACAGCAAGTGATAAAAGGTTTTTTACCTTAATGCAGGAAATGCATTAAGGTCAAAAACACATTTTAGCTTTAGAAGCATTTTAATAGGTGTGTGGGAATGAAATGATGGAGAAAGTTAAAGTTCAGTTGTTAGAGAGAGGCAGGATAGGCTTCCATGAAGAGATGAGTTTTCAGGTTTTGTCTAGAGGTGGACAAAGTAGGATTGAGGTAGAGAGTTCCAGAGGATAGGAGTCTTTATGAGAAGTCATGAAAGCGAGCATGTAAGGAGGTGACAAGGGAGATAGAGAGAAGGATGTCTTGGGAGGAGTGAAAACATATAAAGATAACAGCCTTCACTATCTAGAGATGTGCACCAATGATTTAAATGGAAAGTGTACTCAGTTCTCTTTCTTTCAAGTACACTTCTCATCAGTTACCTTTCACCTAGGAGCCCCCCGAAGCAAGGCTGCTCCTATATGAAAATACCAAATTCACTTGGGCTTCGCCTCACCCCAACCTGCCCTGTAGGAATGGTCAGTGATGCCACCTATTACACATGGGAGCATGGGATGAGTGAAGGGGTAAGGTAATGTACTGTGATAATCTTCACCACCAGATAAGGTCTCTGGGATGTGACTAGTTCCTTCATGTAATACCACACAGAAACTTTCCATACATTTGATTTTATTGTAAAGTGGTTGTATACCCTTACATACACCCATTGAAGTGACTGGCCTCAGGTGATACACAGAGGTGAAATAAATCCTCCTACATAAGTTGTACCTGTCTATCTGCAGCCTTCTTTTCTCTACATCAGTTCAAAGTCCAGACTTTATACAGGATCTCCCAGCTCTGAAAATCAGGGGACAGAGAGCTGAAGTTACATCAGTGAGGAGATCTCTGAGAGCTGATTGGACTGAAGGAACAACCCGTTCATCACACAAGAACAGAGCTGAGGTTGTCAACCACAGGCTGTGCCCTTCCCTGTCACCTTTTTCCTCTTGGTGTCAGAAAAACGTGTCAGAAGTGATTCATGCTAATAGCACAGGAAGGAGGCAGCAGAGAGAAATTACACTTACTCTGGATTGAGACAAGTACACATTATAGAGGGATATGCTTCATATTTCATGTCTGAGGTTTACAACCACTTAAACTGAAAATCAGACATACTGTATATTGATGTTTCCTCAGTCATCTCTGCAATGGAAGGCAGTCAGGTCCTGACAGATGTGCAGAATACAATGGGAGTAGGTATTCTCATTTTAGTAAATTGCAGTTGTGAAGTAAGAAATGCTGCAGCGACCCTATGTGGTTGATTTACTAAAGACAAATAGACTGTGCACTTTGCAGAGTGCAGTTGCTTCGTAAATGAGAACGCTCTGCAAAGAATCACTTTGCAAAGAATACCTAATCATGTACAAGGAAAATTTTAAAAAAACAGCAGTTTTGCTTGCACATGATTGTATTATGGAGGTCAGCGGCGCTTCTGCTCATTTACTAAGCTCTGGAGCATCTGCACCTGCCGAGTACAACTGAAATGCACCGTCTATTTGCCTTTAGTAAATCAACCCCTATGTATCTGTGTGAATGGGCTTTGGGCTTGTGTTGATGGCCTTAGGTTTACATCAGTTTTGCTTTGGCAGAGATGTGAACACCATTTATTTAAAACGGGGGTGTGCAATCTTTTGACCTTCCTGGGCCACACATAAAATACAATAACAATAAGGATAGCTGAAGACCAAAAAAAAAACCCACAAGTTAACCACTTCAGCCCCGGAAGGATTTCCCACGTTAGGACCACAGCACTTTTTGCAATTCGGCACTGCGTCGCTTTAACTGACAATAGCGCAGTCGTGCAACATTGTACCCAAACAAAATTTGCGTCCTTATTTTCCCACAAATGGAGCTTTCTTTTGGTGGCATTTGGTCACCTCTGCGTCACTTCTGATCGCCACTATAAACAAAAGAAGAGCGACAATTTTGCAAAAAAAAAACTAAATGTTTTACTTTTTGCTAGAATACATATCCCAAAAAAAAAAAAACTTTTTTCATCGGTTTTGGCCGATTTATATTCTTCCTCATATTTCTGGTAAAACAAGTTGCAATCAGCGTTTATTGACTGGTTTGCACAAAAGTTGCCATGGTTACAAATTATGAGAATTCATTTATGGGGTTTTTATTTATTTATTTTTACTAGTAATGGCAGCAATCTGCAATTTTTAGCGGTACTGCGATTTTGCAGTGGACATGTCGGACCATTCTGACACTTTTTTAGGACCATTGGCATTTATACAGCGATCAATGCTATGAAAATGCATTTATTACAAGTGTACATGTCACTGGCAGTGAAGGGGTTAACCTGCAGGGGGCGCTCTAATGGTTAACTGTGTTCCCTCAGTATGTTCTAACTGTATGGGGGCTGGGCTGGCTGGGGGAGGAGTGATCGTGGCTCCTATATACAGAAAGCCTGTGATCACAGCCCTTCTCCCTCTGTCAGAACGGAGATCCGTGTTGACATACACGAACCCCCGTTCTGTAACTCCGGGGAGGGGTGTTCGCGGGTAGCCGGTGGAGATCAAGTCCGCCCTACTCGCTCCCTGGCCCCGGAACACAGTGAGTGCGCACACTCACAGTGTGTGATATCGCAGCTGCCGTCAGGTGACGGCAGTTTGCGATAACAAGCCAAGTTGCCGGTGTCAAGCCACAGCGGGCAGTCTGCAACTGGTTAATGATCACTGATATAGGTAATGTACCTATCTGAGTAATAAAACATCATTTTTCTTTGTAATATTTTTTGTTACAAAAGGAAAAGAGGGCAACCTAAAATGATTTGACACGGTTTTTGAAAACCTAATCCAACAAATATCTGGTTCGATGGATGTAGTAGCCAATTCTCAATAAATTCTCAAGGTGCTCATAAGAACTTTTGGTTCTAATTTTGCCCTTCGTGTGCTTTATCCTTGAAAATAGTTGCTCACAAATATAGATGCTGCTGAAAACTGATGACATGACAAAAATCAACATTTTAAAGTAAGTTTACGATTTTGTGTTGGGCCGCACTCGTAGCCGCCTTAGGCCGCATGATTTATAGCATTAGGACTATGCACGCAGTACGCCGCAGTGGTACAATGTGAACAGGCCCCAACAATGAGGCATTATTTCTACTGTTCTTATGGCAGTTTGGCACAACAGTCTATTGCATGCAACTCATTTATGACTACTGTACCAAGGTACATATACATGCAGATATGCAGACATGAATGTGACACACAGACACTTTACATGTCAAAGAAAGTAATATAAAACAGTTCATACAATCTACCTCCATATCTGACAAAGTGTGAAGTGAGTACAGACCATCTTCCACGCTGCACTTGTTGCAAAGCAGAGCACACTGGCTTATGTAAAACAGCCAATAAAGGCAATATGGTAAATATTGATTACCTGGTAGGTATCTTGCCTGTCTGAGGTAATGCTGTTTGGCAGACAATGCCTTGCCAGAGTCTGTTCTTGCTGTACCAATATTTGAACTTTTGTTTAAATCAGTAGAATCTGTGAAGCTGAAAATAAGCCAGTATTTAGTGTACAATGTATTTTACTATTCACAATATAGCTGAACTCCAGGAACACAGCTAAATACACAACTTCTATACATACAGCATAAAGGTGCCGATTTACCTGCCAAAAGAATGGTGACCCAACTTTTCTCCACCATAGTTAACCAATATAGCTAGGTCATCTCTTTCAACCTAGAACTAGACAGATAAGGAGCAGCAGCAGATGGATGAGGTCATCCCTCTCCTTCCATCTGCATGTTCATGTACTGACCCTCCCTCTCCATTTTACTCTGGTCTCACATTAGGGCGGGAATGAAATGGTGCGGGTTCAGCTGAACTTGCACCATTTCATTTTCACATGTCAGTCCCAATTTCAGGTGCGATTTCATAAACATTTGTGCCGGTTTCTGCACAGATGTCAATGGAAATTGGCAAAAGTAGTACAGAAACGACTTTTGGAAATCGGAATTTTGGAAATCACAGGGTCCCAGGTCCACTTCCTCCCCTGGCACCGCGGCTCAGGGAAGGAAGTCCCCCTCCCCCCCTCCCTCTCGGCAATCTTCTGGGACACGCCACAGGTCCCAGAAGATACGCCGGCCAGTCACAAGGCGCAGCTCGACTCGCGCATGCGCAGTGCGCGCCTGGCTTTGAAGCCAAAGTCGGATGCAAACAGTTATGATGCCGGCGACGCCGAGGGGAGGGGGCGAAGAGCGAGCGAGACCGCATTGCTGGACCGAGGGACAGGTGAGTGGCCGATTGATAAAAGTCAGCAGCTGCACTTTTTGTAGCAGGGTGATTGCAAGCACCAACAGGATAAACAAGAAATGGTGGTAAAAAAAACACAGTACTTCTGATCCACAGCATACAGGATGATATATCAAAACAGGACCAGGAAATAAAGGGTTAAACGGATCACTACTGAAGGCAAAGGAAGCTTCTCTCTTGAGTGCAGTCAGTTCAAAAGGTCATGTGAAGAAAGGAAGCACAGAGAAGCGCCACTCAATAACACAATTTTAAAATCCGCAGAACAAGCTAAAAACACTTAGATGTAAAAAAGGAAGTAACAGCTCCTCAAGATGTAGATTAGCCTCTCTGGTGAACCAACATGCTGACACTGCGAGGGGCAGACAGTCCTACGGAGACCCTTGATAAAGGAGCGCGCTTGCTCCGTACGGAGTTTGCACATGCTCGGAAACGCGTTGTGTTCCCAGCCCTCGAGTGACGTCATTACACATGCAGTGGTGCGGTCCAAGCTGGTCCCTTCAGCTCTCCCTCCCGTCAGCCGGTTTTGACTTGGGGTCTCCACAGGACTGTCTCACACGGTCGGCGTGTTGGTTCACCAGAGAGGCTAATCGACATCTTGAGGAGCTGTTACTTCCTTATTTACATGTAAGTGTTTTTAGCTTGTTCTGTGGATAATGAAATTATTTTACTGAGTGTGCTTCCTTTCTGAACTCCACTTTAACCACTTGCCGACCGCAGTCTGACGGCGACAGAGTGGCTCGTTATTGCAAACCGCCATCGTACGACGGCGTCTGCGATAACTAGTGCTGTGAGCGCTCACTGTGTCCGGGGGGTGGGGGCAGGGAGCGGGTGCGGCGGACTCGATCGTCGCCGGCTACCCGCGATGGCCCCCCCGCACTGAAAGAACGGAGGTCCGTGTATGTAAACACGGATCTCCGTTCTGTTGAAGAGGAAGGGCGATGATCACAGCCTTCCTCTATATGGAAGCCGTGATCATCCCCTTTCCCCAGTCAGGGCAGCCCACACATAGTTAGAACACGCCCAGGGAGCACAGTTAACCCTAAGAGCACCCCCTCCAGGTTAACCCCTTCACTGCCAATGGCATTTACACAGTAATCAGTGCATTTTTATAGCGCTGATTGCTGTATAAATGCCAATGGTCCCAAAAAAGTGTCAAAATGGTCCGACATGTCCGCCTCAATATCGCAGTACCACTAAAAATCGCAGATCGCCGCCAGTAACTAGTAAAAAAAATATAAATAAATAAAAACCCCAGAAATGAATTCTCATCATCCGTAAACGCGGCAACTTTTGCGCAAACCAATCAATAAGTGCAGAATGCGATTTTTTTTAACAAAAATATCAGGAAGAATATAAATCGACCAAAACCGATGAAAAAAATGTTTTTATATTTTTTTTTGGATTTGTATTTTAGCAAAAAGTAAGAAATTTGGGTTTTTTTGCAAAATTGTCGCTCTTCTTTTGTTTATAGTGGCGATCAGAAATGACGCAGAAGGGATCAAATACCACAAAAAGAAAGCTCGATTTGTGGGGAAAAAAGGACGCAAATTTCGTTTGGGTACAACGTCGCACGACGGCGCAATTGTCAGTTAAAGCGACGCAGTGCCGAATCGCAAAAAGTGCTCCGGTCCTAAAGTGTTAAATCCTTCCGGGGCTGAAGTGGTTAAGACAAATTCATATACAGCTCTTATTTTAGCTGTTTTTTTTGTTTTAATGAATTATTTTTTTAATGACTACGTAAACATAATAAATCGGTTTTTTTTATATCTGCATGGAATCCACCTTTACAGTATGTAAACACACAAAATAAAAGGCAAGTACTATGTTATCTCCTACATTGGAAAACTTCTGTGTGCATTAAGCAGTGCTACCGACAAGACATAAACCTGTTACCACTTTTCACTTCTATGTCTGATAACTGCTGTCGTAAAGGTGAGCATCATAATATTACCTCCTGTGTCGATTAGAACTATCCTGTTTTGGCAGAGGTACAAGCACTGCTAGAACCCTTCCGATCCAACACTTTTGTATGTGTCAGATCCCCACTGCTCTCCATTACTCCCCTCCTTGGCCAATATGTCACTAGATGCTCTCTGCAGGCCTTGCACACAGGCTCTGTGCTGTCAGCGGACATTGTGCAAGGCTGTACTGGTGAGCTGCACAGTCACCTTAGCATCCGAGGAAGGGGGTGGACAGTCACAGGGATATGACACACCCAGTAGTGTCAAATTAGGATGATTGTAGAGGTACACAATCCTTGAATCTGCAGATTTAAAGTGCCAATTGAATGAATCTCTGTAATCTCTCTATACCATGTGTCAGGCTGGTAGGATAGGAAACCCTCAACACCCAAAGTGTAACGGAGTTGACAGAGACACATTGGGGTGGGGGATTTACTAAAAATGGAGAGTGCAAAATCTGGTGCAGCTCTGCATAGAAACCTCAGCTTCCAGGTTTTATTGTCAAAGCTTAATTGAACAAGCTGAAGTTAGAAGCTGATTGGCTACCATGTACAGCTGCAGCTGAGTACTCCAGATTTAGTAAATCTCCCCCTTTGGGTTTTTTTAAGCTGTAGATCACATGCATGAAGGTAACAATGCAATATATTACAGCACAATAAATTCAACTTAACCCCATTCAAAGATTGAGAATTTTTTCTTTACTTATCAGCAATTATGGTAACTTGTAACAAACACAATTAGACATGATGAGACTTACTCCAAATCATCATTTTTGTTCTCTTTAACGATTGTCATGCTAGGCTTCTTTGAAAAAGAAATACCAAAGTCTGTGTCAAACTCATCCCAGCTGTCCTTCAGAACCGACTGTCCCCAGCGCCGCCTTCCATGCTTTACGTTAACAGCATTGTTTGGTGGTCCACTGACCGTTGGTTTCTGTGATGGGGAAAAGTTGAGATTTGTTAAATTTTCTTTTCCCAGGTTCTGAAGTCAAAGAAAAATAAAACCCTGTATTTTTTATAGCAACATCCTATTTTGCCAGTGTTCAGCCTGTCCAAGAATATCACTGCTGCACTACACCTCTCAACAGAAGCAGCAACCTGTGTCAAATCTTCAGGGGATTCTATGGCAAACTGGCTCACAGAGAAGAATAACTAGTTTGTTACCACTTAAGGCCCCTTTCACATTTGTGCGACCTGAAAGTCGCGTGATTTTGCCGTGCTTTTGCTGCAATTTTTGCTGCTTTTTGATGCGACTTTAAGCAATGCTTGTGTAATATTGAGGTCTATGGACCTCAAATCACATCAAAGTCAGACCAAAGTAGTGCAGGGACTTCTTTGAAGTCGCTGCGTCTTGAAGTCGGACAGATATGAATGGTACTCATTGGAAATCATGGGGTACGATTTGTGAAAGGGGCCTAAAAGTAATAACCAGTTTTTAAACTAATAAATAGTCTATCACAATTATCTTTAAAATGTCAGTAAAGCCCGATGCCTAGTTGAGATGTTGACAACCCCCTCACATTTGTTCATGATGTTCACCAGTGACATGTCTGTTACCAACTGTTCACTTTAAGTCACTATGTAAAATATCCTTGTTCAACTGAGATTGAATACTTTTGACTTCTATTTGAGAACAAATAAAAATTATATTCAACCATAAAATGTCACTAAACCCACATTATTAAAAAAAAATTATCAATAAAAGCTGTCTTACAGGCTGTTCATACTCACTCACCGAGATTTGTTTACTGTATTCTGTAAAAAACCTGGTTGATCCTGCTGCTCTCTATCTCCCTCTTCTGCTCATGTCCCCAATGCAGTTGGGGATTTTGTAGAGCAGTGTTGGCAGTTCTGCACATGCTCAGTTTTCAGTGAGTTTCTATGCTGAGCATTTCCTCCCTATCACATCTGAGCAGCCCATGTGACACATGTGGGCGTATACACAGTGATACATGACAGGCCACTCCCTATCTCCTCCTCCATTCCCACTAACCAGCTAAACAAAATGGGGGTGGGATATTACATGTAGATTGATGGAGACTTCATCTCCTTGTTGTTCTAAGACACAGGCTGGAGGGGTGTAACACAGCATGTGACTGGCAGAAATCTGAAAAAATAATAAAGATTTGATTTCAAATATATATTTGTATGGTGATTTAAAACAGTTTGACACTAATTCTTTATTTTTACTCTGTATCCCAAATGCTCTTTTTTTTTTTTTTCAACATGTGACCAGCAGCAGAGGACTAGAAGCTCCTCCTGCTTATGTTTCCCTGCAGACAGGCTGGGAAAGAGCTGGGTCATGTGACAGCAGTATATTGATTAGGAAAAAGGTATTTCTTTTTTATTAAAGTAATTACAGTGCCATCATCCATATACAGAAAGAGAAGAGATAATGTCAAGTAAACAGTGTCTGTTTAGCATCACTTAAAAGTCAGGGAAAAATGAAATAAAAAGCATGCAGCACATCTCTTCATTGACTTAACAGAAAATAAGGAGCTCATTGGATTTTTGGCAGATCAATAAGTATCTTTCTGTACTTGCCACGATTTTAAAGGTGCAAAACATGGAGAGCAGGCATTACAGAGGTGTACACTTTAAAATAGTATGCATATGGTAATTGTGGAAAATATCCATAGCAAAAATAACATGTATGTAATAATGTTTAGTAAAATGGCATATGTATACCAAAAAAATTACTTACCGGTGATATGGTTTTCCTGATGTTTGGAAGAGTCACCTGAGGATGCTTGGATGGCAGCTGGTTGTCAGCTGTGCTTTGCGGCAGCTGTATTTGCTGGAGGGGCCTGCTTGGAGCAGGCGAGTCATTTGATGTTTTCTCTGGTGCATTAGGAGGAGAGGAAGATTGCTTTTTTATCTCAGAGAACGGCTGTGGCTCAATGGAGTGTGCTGGCTTATTTACAGCCTTTTTCTGCTCCACAACTTGTGCTGGAGGGCCCAGTGCATGTCCAACTTGAAAATACGGGTACCTTAAAGCCTTAATACAGTAAAAAAAAAAAGAATCACTTTCTTCCCTTTTTATTGTTCCAATGTCATACAAAAATCAATATGTGCATGTTCAGTGACATTTCCGGAATCAGATACTATTATAAATGTAGTGCTACCAACAAGAGTGGGTTTGATGAAAGTACCCCTATGCTACTAAATTGGTTAAACAGAGTTAATGCATTCTTGCCGAACAAACTAAAAAAACTTTTATTGAGTTTTATGAAACCATAATATTGTTTATTTTATTGTGGTATGTGGGGGCGGGGTTAAAGTAGCGCAGTGCTGATTAGCAAAAAATGGCCTGGTTAAGAAGGGGGTAAAACCTTCCAGAGGGCAAGTGGTTAATATGCATGCACTCGCCCTCTAGAAGGATTTACCCCCTTCATAACCATGCCATTTTTTGCTAATCAGCACTGTGCTACTTTAACAGACAAGTGCACAGTCATGCAAAACTGTAGCAAAATGACATTTATTTCATTTTTTCCACACAAATAGAGCTTTCTTTTGGTGGTATTTGATCACCACTGGGTTTTTTATTTTTATTATATAAACCAAAAAAGACTAAAAATGTTGAAAATAAAAACAACATTTTTTACTTTCTGGTATAAAATATATTCAATAATACATTTTAAAAATCAAATTTCTTCATGAATTTAGGCCAAAATGTATTCTGCTACATCTTTGGTAAAAAAAAAAAATCCCACTAAGTGTGTATTATTTGGTTTGCGTGAAAGTTATAACGTCTACAATCTATGGGATATATAATGGATTTTTTTATAGGCTAGTAATGGCGGTGATCAATGACTTATAGACTTATAGTGACTTATACTGTGATAGTGTGGCAGAAAATCTGACACTAACTGACACTGGCTGGGGGTACATTCACTGACATCAATAGTGGCACTAATACAGTGATCAGTGCCAATACTATACACTGTCACTGAACTAATGGCACTGGCTGGGAAGAGGTTAACATCTAGGGTCTATTAAGGTGTTAATTGTGTGCCTAACAATGTGTGTAATATGTGCTGCTTTTACTAAGCGATCTTGTTTTTTTTCCCTGCTTCCCTGCCTGGTAGAACCTAGTGAACAGGTGAACAGAAGACCAGGTGGCAGCCTCAACAATCTGAAAAACCTTTTGCTTGAGGCCAAAAAGCCCAAGAAGCACTCATAGGTCTAGTAGAATACACCTTGACAGGAAAGGATGAGACCCAATCTTTAACACCAAAGGCTTGGATACATAAACGGGATCAGCCAAGAAGCACAGTATTCACAGCAGAAGCCAATCTACGGGTGCTGGGCACTCAATGTACTCCAGCACTCGCCGATCGCCAGTAAACCACACAGAACAGAAATCTGCCTATGTAAACAAGGCAGATAACCATTCTGACAGGGGAAAAGGAATGGATTTGGTGTTCCTGCAAAGCGGGGAGTAAATCCATGTCTTCCGCTAGTAAGAGCAGCACATACGGTACACAAAAACACTGGCTAGGCACACAGTTAACCATTTGATTGCCCAAGATGTTTTAGCTCTTTCCTAGCCATTGTCATTAGTACAGCGACAGTGCATATTTTTAGCACTGATCACTTTATTAGTGTCACTGGTTCCCGCAATGTGCCAAGTGTCAGTTAGTGTCCGATTACTGCAGTTCCTCTATAAGTCGCTGATTCCCGCCATTAGTAGTGTATAAAAAAAAAAAAAAATTCCATAAATATATCCCATAGTTTGTAGATGCTGTAATGTTCGCGTAAACCAATCGGTATACGCTTATTGGGATCTTACTTACCAAAATCATGTAGCAGATTACATATTGGCCTAAATTTATGAAGAAATTAGATTTTTTTACTGGATATGTTTTGTAGCAGAAAGTAAAAAAATATTGTTTCTTTTTCACAATTGCCAGTCTTTTTTTTGTTTATAGTGCAAAAAATAAAAAATGCAGTGGTGATCAAATACCACCAAAAGAAAGCTCAAAAAGCTTTAAAATGGGGAAAAAATGGCATAAATTTTATTTGGGAACAGTGTTGACACGACCGCGCAATTGTCAGTTAAAGTAACGCAGTGCCGTATTGCAAAAAATGGCCTGGTCATGAATTGGGCTAAACCTTCTGGAGGTCAAGTGGTTAAAGAGACCCTGTCTCCATGTTGTACTTTCCCAAGAAAATGTACCATTGAATACAATAAAACACACACTTACCGGCATGGTGATTTGTTTCCAGGAAGGATCCAGATTTTTTAAGTTCACTAGGTAATTTCAAAACTTTCAAACGTCAAATCCCTTGCATTTCCTATCTCTCAAAGCAACTTCTCCCTCCCACTATGTCAGTTTCCTCTCCAATGGTTCTCTCCCTGCCTTGTTTAGTTTATGACAGGTTTGCTTTAAAGTTATTTTATGACAAATTCCTGATTCTTTATAAAATAAAGGGTGAACATATTAAATACCTGACTGGCTGTGGGGCGCTTTTTGGGGTCCCACTGCAGCATGTCTCTCATTAGTGTTAATGCCTCTTCGCTGGCATTGGGTATCAGAGTTTTCAGGTTTATAGGGACACACTGTGGAAAACGGAAATTCATAGCCGATGCAAGCTGATATCCTTCAGACCAGTCACTCTGCAAAGTAAATGAAATAGATGTGTTTGCTTAAAATAGGAGATACTCACATGGAATTCTTGACAAGTTTGACAGCTAATCTATCACGCTCATCATTTAACTCATTTATCAAGTGGAAGAAAACTTACTTTTTTTGGTGTGCCTAGAACCTGGCAGATTTTAAAGATCTCGTCAACCTCGCTTGTTCCAGGGAAGAGGGGTCTAAGGGTATACAATTCAGCCATGATGCTCCCAACTGCCCATATGTCTATGGGAGAGCTATACGTTAAAGATCTCAGCAACACTTCGGGAGCCCTGTACCTGCATAGGAACAACAAATCTAAAGTTGGACAATGATCTAGATATAATAATAATAAACTTTATTTTATATAGCGCCTTTAAAGGTGGCTTCTCAAAGCTCTTTACCAGGAAAACACAAGAAATACACAGGATAACAGGAAATACACATAAGGGATAAACGGACAATTAAGTGAAAGCTTGTCTAAAGAAAAAAAGGTTTTAGATTTGATTTGAAGGAGTTTAGAGAAGAGGACTCTCTGACATTCTTAGGAAGTGAATTCCATAGTTTTGGAGCATTGCAGGAGAAGGCTCTGTCCCCCATTGAGTGTAGGTGAGTAGAATTTGAGGAGTAGAGGTTACGAGGGGGGGAGTAAGTTGAAAAAAGTTCAGAGAGATAATGGGGTACTAAGCCATGAAGAGCCTGGTAGGTGAGCAAGAGGATCTTAAAGTCTATGCAGAACCTGATGGGTAGCCAGTGCAAGGACTCTAGGATAGGGGTAATAGGATCACATTCTGGCTGCAGAATTTTGAACATATTGAAGCCGATTTATGATGGATTTAGGTACACCAGCAAGTAGACCAGTCAAGTCAGGAGAACACAAATGTATGGATCAGCTTTTCAGTTACAGTGTATGATAGCATAGGGCGAAGCCAAGCAATGTTTCTCAAGTGGAAAAAAGATGTTCTGACATCATTTTGTACACGTGGCTCAAAAGTTAGACTAACATCAAATATCACCCCTAGATTTTTCAATTTGGACTGAAGCTCAAGTACGGTGCCATTTATAGATCAGCTATTAGGATTGGTCTTACGTAATTGATGGGGGGTGCCAATAAGCATAACTTCAGTCACAGTTTAATTGAAGGAAGTTATGGGCCATCTAAGTTTTTATATCACAAATACAGTTAGATAAGAGAGAAGCAGCCAAAGTAGAATCTGGTTTAGTGTGCATGTATATCTGAGTGTCATCAGCATAGAGCCCATGTGATCTAAGCAGTTGGCCAAGTGGAAACATGTATATGCTAAAAAGTAAGGGACCCAAGATTGAGCCCTGAGGAACACCGTACTTGACTGGACAAACTTCAGACTGGAATCCACCAAGAGAAACAAAGTGACAGCGATCAGTGAGATATGACTTAATCCATTTCAGAGCCAATTCTGAGACTCCAAATGTGGTTTCAAGGCGAGAGAGTAATAGATTGTGGTCTTCAGTATCAAAGGCAGAACTAAGATCTAGTAGAATAAGAATAGTTAGTGACCTGGAATCAGAGGATAATAGAAGGTCGTTAGTGACTTTGACCAAGGCAGTTTCTGTGCTGTGTAGAGGTCACAGCCCACTCGAGGATCTTGGCAAGGAAAGGTAAGTTAGATATTGGGCATACTTGATACTTGACATATTCCTGTGTAGAAGTAGAAAATCCACAGCTAATACTGCGCATTGGCAGGTACATTTTTTTAGACATGGAAGATTACAGGTTTAAAGTCCACCCAAAATGGATTACTCAGTTCCCAAAATTAAAGGATATTGTAGGAGAGATTTCCATATGAGATCCTGAAGCCCTGGCACACTTCAGCTTTATGTGCCTTGGTGGTATTACTCTGCTTTCTGTTAGATTCTCTATAGGAATATATGGAGTAATAGCAAAAACTGATGGTAGTGACATACTGATACAGTTGAAGATGGATATATTTGGGCAGGGATTTCCTCAAAGGTATTAACCAGGTGATTCCAAATGGCAGGTCACTGAACCTGTCCTTCCAAAAACGAGTATCCAGTTTTGGGATTACATACCCCCTAAAGTTAGTCTGTACTTAACTCATACAAACCAAAGTTATAGGTTCACTTTACAGGAAGGGCTGCAAGTACTTAAAGTGGTAGTAAACTCTGCACTACCACTTGTACCTACAGACAAGCCTATAATAAGGCTTAACTGTAGGTACCGTGAATGTCTCCTAAACTTCCACTGTTTAAGAGATATTCAGAGTAAATGCAGCCGATGACATCACCAGCGCATGAAGGTCTGGCTTACAGTACCGGGCATTTAGAGCCCGTGCCGGAAATGGTGGCTCCCGCATGCATGTGCGGGAGTGATGTCATCGCGCCCCCTGACACTCATGCAGCCAGAGGCCACGAACCCGGAAGGAAGACGGGGGAAGATGTCAGCCGTCTCAGCTGTGACAGCGCAGCGCTGGAGGGCTTCGTTCTCAGGTAAGTCTATCATAATGTGTTAGTATGCAATTCATACAGTACTAGCACATTATGACATGTATGTACAAGTTCACATAAGTCAGCTCATGATTACCAAAGTGCTAAGAAGCTGTTAGAGTGGTTGTAAACCTCTTTATAAACAAAGCATATCTGTCTTTAGTATGCACTTGTCTCAATCCAGAGCGCTAAGTGTCATTTCTGTCTGCCGCTTCGTTCCTCTGCTATCAGAATGAGTCACTTCTGACATGTTTTCCTGACACCAAGAGAAAGAAGGTGACAGAGGAGGAAGCTCCAGTTGGATGACAGCCTCAGCTCTGTTCCTGTGTGCTGTGTGAAGGGGAAGGGGGGGGGGGGGGGCTC
>BLSH010559412.1:1617537-1636892 GCA_018402905.1 Glandirana rugosa
TACATTACAGTCGAATCTTCTCACTGAGCTCAGCAGAGTGCAACTTCAGCTCTCCATCCTCTTTTTTTTTCTGACAGCTAAGACAAGCTTTATAAATGCTGCACTTTGAACAATTGTAGAGTAGAGAAGACTGCAGATATACAGACACAACGGATGTAGGAGGATTTGTTTCATCTCTGTGGATCCCCTGAGGGCAGTCACTTTACTGGGTATATGTGAGGGTTTGCAACCACTTTAAGGCCAACAGTCCGATAGTGAAAATGACCACCTGTAATGCTTTGTAAGAAACATTCCTTATTGTATTTTCAATATATATGTTTATTACAAACCCATTAGATACACTTGTGTTATCAAGCTGACATTACATTATTAAACTATATATACACTATATATACATTATGCATTAAGCACTATAGGTAACTTACCATCGTGTAGACACATAATCTGTGTAGGGCGGCTGAGATCGCAGTTCTCGTACTAAACCAAAATCAGCGATTTTCACAAGCTCGGGACCCATACACAAAAGATTTTCAGGTTTCATATCCCGATGAAAAAACCCTGATCCAGTGAAAGGAAAAAGGAAGTGAGAACAGAACATGCCCAGATTTTAAAAATGAACAGAAAATATGAAATAAAAGAATAGCAGTATAGAGATTTTGTGCTTGACAAGTTCCCATAAATGCCCATATTGCCCCCCAAAAAGTCAGGACAGTATTTTAAGACAAAAACTGAAAATGATAACTTTAAACAGTATTAAAACCAAAAGCAAACATTTATTATATTGCAGCTTACCAATTCTTAGGTGTGGTGGCTACATTCATTTTCTTTTTTAGGCTTTCTTTCCTTTATTTTCACCTGCTGATACTGCAAGTAAATCTGTTGTTTTTCAACAGAACAAGCTGCACCTGCAGATGTAGCAGTTACAGGGTTGACACAAACCATTTACTACTGACAGTGGTGCTTACAATGATCAGCTTTTATTTATGTAAAACCTTTATCCCAAAGGCAAAAAAACTGTTGCTGTAACTACATAAATAGTGTTAGCTGGAGACATTGTGCATTTACAAAAGATTGTGGCAGTATTACAATAACTAATAAGCCCGGGTTCATGTGGTGCCAACCACATGCAATCTCTGAGCAATACGAGTTCAGCCATACAGTTGTATGGCTGAACTCGCATTAGATTTGCACCAAAAAAAGGTGCAGCAGCCTTTTTTCTCCTGCACTGGAATCGGATCGCATGGGTGTTCTCACCTATGCATTCTGATTCCTGTGCGAGTTCAAAGTTCGCACTGCGATCTGTGAACAAATCTGGGGCTGTCATTAACTTTTTAATGTCACCCGCAGCGGTTCACAGAAGGCAGTGTGAACTGCCTGCGGGAGAGGTGCGATGCGGGAACCGGCTCTGGAATCACGCCAGTTCCTGCATCACACAAGTGTGAACCAGGGCTAAATGTGAGCAGGAGCTCCACAAAGAACCAGCAAAATCTCATAAGAGCACAGTCTAACAATGATTTTGCAGTAACAGTGAACTCTAGAGCAGTGTTTCTCAACCTTTTTTTAGTCAAGGAGGCACCCTTTACAATTATAGACAATCTCAAGGCACCCTTTACAATTATAGACAGTCTCGAGTCACCCTTTACAATTATGGACAGTCTCGAGTCACCCTTTACAATTATGGACAGTCTCGAGGCACCCTTTACAATTATGGACAGTCTCGAGGCACCCTTTACAATTATAGACAGTCTCGAGGCACCCTTTACAATTATGGACAGTCTCGAGGCACCCTTTACAATCATGGACAGTCTCGAGGCACCCTTTACAATTATGGACAGTCTCGAGGCACCCTTTACAATTATGGACAGTCTCGAGGCACGCTTTACAATTATGGACAGTCTCGAGGCACCCTTTACAATTATGGACAGTCTCGAGGCACCCTTTACAATTATGGACAGTCTAGAGGCACCCTTTACAATTAAGGACAGTCTCTAGGCACTCCATTCTAAAATGTAAAAATCGATTCTAATAGTTTTACATAACACAGCAACATCCACACACGTAGAAAACCCAATATTAGAGGTGATTTATTCTTCCAAAGCAAATACACTTTTGCACACTGGTACTGACTAGTATTCCAATGTTTCTCTTCTCCCTCATTTTCTCTCCATTAGTCAGCCAATGTCACCCCAGTGCTGAGGGAGAGGGGCACAGGAGGGTCAAACAAGGATGCCGTGGAGGCAACAGACATCCTCCTTATGACACCATTGGTTGTTGGGATGCCAGTGTCCAGAAAGTTGTAATGGGACATAATGAAAAACTGTGGCTTTGTGTAACTAAAAGGCAGCCTTCATCCACCTGCTGGCTTGTATGCAATTTTTGATAAACTTTTAAGCATTTTGCCAAGGCACCCCTGAAGAAACCTCAAGGCACCCTGGTTGAAAAAGGCTGCCCTAGACAAAGAATATAATATATATGTAGACTGGTAAGGTAGCAAACAAATAAGTAGAAAATTGGGGGGTTGGGAATGATCCCAAAATACACAATTCATGAGTTTTAATGATTTATCTGGAGCTCAGCTTCAATTTGTTAATGTATCTAAATCTGCTAATGCATCTATCACTCCCTTCCCTCCAGATTAACCGTGCTTCTGTGCAAAGGTGCCTCCTGTGCTCCTCCATCCAGAGTGGGGACACTCTAATACAGGAGGTGTATTACTGGGCACATTACCAGGTGAAAACAGAGGGAAAAAGCCTAATTAAAAAATATATATATATATATGTGAATGCAGCCACCACATCTAATGCAGCAATATATTACAGTTTTGGTTTCTTTCCGCTTTAAGCTTAGGAAAGAATGAATCCTGTATTTACAGCTACTGACAGGGTGCTGTTCTACATTTATTTTATTTATTAAAAAGTTACTTATATAGCACTGTCCATTTACAGTACATATATTTTACATAAATCGACTTCATATAAAATGACTAAAGCATGTATATTTCACCAACCAATATACTATAAAAATAGAATACAACAATAAGGCTCCATGCACACTGGACGCTATCTGGGCTCTCTCGGCGTCGGGCAGGAGACGCTGCTTACAAAACGTTCTTTTTCAGCATTTTGTAAGCAGCGTTTACAGGCGTTTATCGGCGTCTGCGTTTTTGGACGTTTTTTTTTCTTTATTAGCTTCCATTGACTTGCATTGATGGCGCTTATGCATGTTTATCGGCGTCCGGCATTTTTCGTGGTCAAAAGAACGACTTTGGAACGCCAATTCAGTGCGTTCAGATAACAGCCCAAAAACGCCATTTCTGATAAAAGACAATTAATGTCCATGTGTGCATGGACACATAGGATAACATAAAGTGGCATTTTTGGGCTGTTAAAAAAAAAACGCCCAAAAACGGTTGTTTATCAGATACATTGTGCATGGAGCCTAATAAATAGGGATAGTCTATAATAAAACTTCAGTAACTAACACTTAGCAGGATGCATATGAAAAACGCCATTCTAAATGCTTACCATGCTTGTGTATAAAGGCTAAGCCAGAAAGCACCTGAAACATAATGTTCCTTATTTCATTCTCAGTGAACATCTTATTCTCTCTGCCAAGACGGTGATGTAGGAAAGCAGTAGCAGAAAAGAAAAGAATAAATAGTAATGAAAGGGAAATGAAAATCACAAGGCCTCTTGATACCATTTAGAAGTCTCATCAAAAGACATAAAACAGTCTGCGGTATATTTGGGTCTCTTGTTTCAATGCCAATTTTATCCTCTGCCAAGGTAAGTGTTTGTACATTGTAAAATGAGCCTATACAGCAATCCGCTGAATGCACATTATTATCATCTACCCTCTATTCATCCAAATGGTATCAGCGGTCCTCTCTCAAAGCTGAAGCAAGAAAAAGAAGTGTAAGTAAAGAATGAATATTTTAAGATCACAGGCTTCTGTTATTAAAAGAGAAATATACAGTATATGCGTAGATTGAGGCCTCCTTCACACAGCCGCTTAGCTGCATCCACCAGAGTCCAGTGGAAATAATCAGCTCATTCTTGCGGTTGGAATCGCAAGTGCAAGCGATTAGCAGCAGCCGCTCAGCCTATATAAACCAATGACAGGCTGACAGCGGCCGCCACTATGCACACCATGGGGTTACCTGTGGTTAGGTTACTTTGTGTGTAGCTACATGCAAACAGTGCCAGCCTGCCATTGGTTTATATAGGTTGAGCGGCTGCTGCTAATCGCTTGTAACTGTGATCCCAGCCCTAAGAATTTGCTGATTCTTGCAGCTGGAATCCAGTGGATGCAGCTAAATGGTCATGTGAAGGAGGCCTAAGCCTGACTCTAATGCCAGAGCTTTACAATTCAAACTGATACTATACTCAGAAACTCAGCAATGGTTGGAAGAATTCCACCTATATCATAACTATCTATACTATATTGCCAAAAGTATTGGGACGCCTGCCTTTACATGCACATTAAAGTGTTACTAAACCCACAACAGTAAAATCTGTCTGTATATGCAGAATAGCATGCTTGCTATACTCACTGTGTAACTTAAGGGGTTAATCCACTGTCTTGTGTAAAAAGGCTGTTTTGTCTTGTATGGCCAGATACTTCCTGCTTGCCCTGTCTACTATATTAGACTATAATAGGCAGGGCATATACTGGGGGGGCTCCCCATTGTTGTGATTTTAACTTTAAAGTCGATTTAATAAACTTGATATATTTTCTCTTTACCTTTGACCTGTCGTACTCTGAGTCGCTCTCTAAGCCACTTTGTCCTCTCTTGGGACCATTTCTATATATAGTAGACTATACTATACTACACTACATGCAGGCAGGGTGGAAAAGTTGCACATGCTCTGTTCGATCTTCCTGTTTCACATGGACACAGACTGCAGTGTATTGTTTATTTTTGAACTGAGCTTGTCATTGGCAAAGCACCAATCAGCTCTGGCCGGATTGTGGGTGAAGGGTCACTGATGCAAAGGAAGTTTCATCATTATTAGAGTGAAATCTCCTCCTACATGAACACTGTGGAAGCCCTGGCTCCTTGCAGATTATCACCTGACTGCAATATACAGATGAAAAAAGGTATATTGCAGCAGTATTTTGATATAAAAAGAAGTGTTAGAAGCTGTGTGCACTGTGGGGGGTGAATGGTTTTTATATTGCTGGGTTTAGTAACACTTTAACGGCTTCCCAGTATTAGTCTGTAGGGTTCAATATTGAGTTGGCCCAGCCTTTGCAGCTATAACAGCTTCAACTCTTCTGGGAAGGCTGTCCACAAGGTTTAGAAGTATGTCTATGGGAATGTTTGACCATTCTTCCAGAAGTGCATTTGTGAGGTCAGGCACTGATGTGGATGAGAAGGCCTGGTTCGCAGTCTCTGCTCCAATTCATCCCAAAGGTGTTCTATCAGGTTGAGGTCAGGACTCTGCAGGCCAGTCAAGTTCCTCCACCCCAAACTCGCTCATCCATGCGTTATGGACCTTGCTTTGTGCGCTGTCCAAATCATTTGGTGGAGGGGGGATTATGGTGCGGGGTTGTTTTTCATGGGTTGGGGTTGGCCCCTTAGTTCCAGTGAAGGGAACTCTTAAGGCATCAGTGTACCAAGATATTTTGGACAATTTCATGCTCCCAACTTTGTGGGAACAGTTTGGGGATAGCCCCTTCCTGTTCCAACGTGACTGCCCACCAGTGCGCAAAGCAAGGTATATAAAGACATGGATGAGTGAGTTTGGGGTGGAGGAACTTGACTGACCTGCACAGAGTCCTGACCTCAATCAGGTAGAACGCCTTTGGGGTGAATTAGAGCCAGGCCTTCTCATCCAACATCAGTGCCTGACCTCACAAATACACTTCTGGAAGGATGGTCAAACATTCCCATAAACACACTCCTAAGCCTTGTGGACAGCCTAGGACAGGGTTGCCATTAAAGTTCATGTGCGTGTAAAGGCAGGCGTCCCAATACTTTTGGCAATATAGCGTATATAAACGTATCTGTCATTTACACAATAGGGTTGATTTACTAAAGCAGTGAGATGTTCAAAGTGAATACCTTTTATCCCTTTAGCATATTAACCCCCCTCTTTTAGTAACAGTGAGGTAGCAGCCTATCCCTTTTTAAAAAAGATTTGACATCAAATGATGAATATACATTACCAGCAGAAAGCACTGCAAAGGTTACACACGGTTCTCACTTTGTAAACCTACCGTGCTTATGGATAAAGGCTAGGCCTTGTAAAATCTGATACATTATGTTTCTGATGACTGACTCAGGAAACAATTTATTTCTGTGAAGAGACAAATTAAAGTGGAACTTTAGTCAGAAAATTAAGTCCGGCTAGATCACTTTAGGCTGGCCCCTTTTGCAGGTATAGCTACATAAAACATTAAAAATTAAAAGTTTAAATTCCAGTAATACACTGTCTCATCCTGCTCTGCACATGCTCAGTCGCTCTCCATTTTTAAGCACTGCCGAGTTTGTAGAGACCAATCCGCTGACCGATTTAAAGCAGTTTGGTTGAGGACACAGGCAAATGTGATAGTTAGCAATCTCGGCATTCCAGGAATGTAACTGTTTTTTGAAACTGTTAAATCGATGGGTTTAGTTCCACTTTATGATTTACTGCTGTTCAGGGGCTCTGGGCTTCAGCAAAATGGCAGCCTCCAGCAAGAAGAAACAGGAGCAATGCTGGAGGCAATTTACAGCACACACTCATTTTGGTAGAATAATTATTAATGTGGAATGTATGTTCCTTGCTAAAGAACATTATTTTTTATCAAGTTTTTATGGGTAAAGTTCCGCTTTAAACACTTCAAGTAATGAAACCAGGGAGCTTAGGGTACATATTTTTACATGGCTGCATTTGTCATTGGTGACTGCACTGAGAAGCACATCTGGTAATTCTGCAGCTACATGATTTACAATCTATGCCACCCAAAGCTTCCTAAATGATTTTGGGGATTTTGCCTTTTTGCCTAAACGATCTGACACCAAACACATTCATTAGCTGTATTTCATGTAATACTGTGCATTGATTACAATTGCCACATGGCAACCACAATTTGGCATACATGTGCTTAAAGTTTTTTTTGTTTTTTTTTAATCAACACAAGGAACAATACTTACATTTAATAGTATCTCTTGTGGGTGGCTGTTTAAATCTAATTAAAATCTTCAGTCCCCCCCTCCCCACCACAGTGGTAATCTTCCGCTGCGGCAGTGAATACGAACTGCAGGATCTGTCGTAGGCACTCATCAAGAGTGTGGACTATGACCCCCCCCCCCCCACCCACCCACCTCCTCCATTCATAAAGGCTGTACTATAGCTTTCACCAATGAAAAGTGCTTTATGTATGGAGAACAAACTGAGGGTTAAAAGGTCCCCCTCCTCCATTCATAGTGCATTTACATTGTCGGAAACTATGGTACAGCTTTTAAAGAGGAGTTCTGCCCCCCCACCCAAAAAATTAAAAGTCAGCAGCTACAATACTGTAGGTGCTGACTTTTAATATTATGACACTTACCTGTCCATCAATCACCCCAGCCGATTATCCGATCGGCTCTCGGTGTTGCCACCACCATTCGTGAAAAGGGAAACCAGCAGTGAAGCCGAAAGGCTATACAGCCGGTTCCCTACCGCCCATGCACTTTCTAACTGGCTCAGTGGCGTAGAAAGGAGGAGGGGGGGGCCGAGGCTGCCAGTGCCACTTTTGGGTAGAACTCTGCTTTAAGAATATAGGAGGGGGCAGAAAGAGCGGAGATAGTTGGCACTCTTGATGAGTGGCCAGTGGCTCATATTGTGGCTGCAACACTGGAAGATTACCACTGCGGCGGTATGTTGGGGGGCAGAGGACTGAAGATTTAAATGACGAGAGCAGCCACAATTATTGAAAAAGGCTTTATATAAGCATTAACATTCAACTTCAGCCATACATGAAAATCAAGGGTTTAAATGTAAAGGCTTTATTTACTTAACCTTTCCGGATTGTTATTCTCATTAGACCCCAGGGGTCCTTATCTCCAAGAAGCCCTCCTGTGGCAACATGCATTCTGAACCTACAAATTATGCAAGCTTGGCGCTGTTGTCCCTCCGTCTTTACAGATTTACAGCAACACTTAGCATGACCATCCTGTTTAGCTCTCCCGATGTCTCTGTGTCTCTCGTTTTTTTCAAGTCAGCCATTTCTACACATGTATGCTACTTCCTAGAAGCATGTCTCTGCTGTGCCCATAATACCGCCAATACTGCCTAATGATTTTTTACACAGACCAAAGTTTTCAAATTTAAAAAAAACTGAAATCGATTAACTTCTCTCTGCAGCGATCACCCAACATCATACCAAGCATATTAAGTCACCTTCTGGCACAGTGAGTTAGACAAAAAAAAAAAAGAAAGATATGGCTTACCCCTAAGAAGAGAGGACATGTTTTAAATTTTCTGTACAGGGTCAGGTCCCGTCCTGACATGCTAATGGTTTTCATTCATGATCACGGTATGATAAATAAATAATTTCTCTTAGTTTTAAGACCAGTAAATATGCTTGGGATAAAAGCCACCAGATTATGCGGGCAATATTGACACATTTAGTGCAGGTGATCATTATTGGGGTGTTTTCACACCGGACCTGTTGCAGTCTGGCTGCGGTATGGGTGCAGCTCAGTGTACCCATGGTTGTCATGTGGGTTACCCATGCTGTTCTATAGACTTGTATTATGTCGTGCATTTTTGTGCATTTTCTGAAAGCACACCAAAAATGCAGTATACATGACATTTGGTGTACTTTCGGAAACGTGGGACTTAATAGAAGTCTATGGGAAACCGCGGGTAACACACACAAAAACTGTGGTTATATTGTGCTGCGCCCACGCTGTGGCCAAACCACAGTGGGGCAGTTTAAAAGTGCCCTAAAGCCAGCCATAGATGGTGCAATAGATAGCCATAGATGGTGCAACCCATGGTTGCTCGCACGATTCCCCAATCAACATAGTCACTGTTGATGGGGGAATCCCTCCCACATAGCTATTGTGTATTGTGGGTGCGGGGAGCCTTCTGGGAGAACACATTGATTATTGCTAGAGGCTATAGCTGCTGGCAATAAATCACGTCCTACAAATCCAACATGTTGGTTGTTCCCAAATCGATTGATGGATGTACTTGGGTACAATTAGCCTTTCCACACATGATTCAAATCCCTGACGAACCGTCTGAGATTCAAACCATTTATGGCCGGCTTTAGATTAGTGCTACTTGCAAGACTTGATGGCTCAGTGCCTTGTGGGTGGGACTCCTTTTCAAAAGAAAGTAATAGTGCCCCATACACCTAGATAAAGTACTGCAGTTCCTAGTATTCTTTGTTATCCTGTGAATGTGAAACTTCTGTGGGGCTGTGTGAACAAGCATTTGTTCTACTGTCTACCACTAATCAAGAAATCCCCTTGAGCTGCTTGTCTTTTCATAATTTGCCTAGCTAGAGGAGAGTAATGTCTTTATGGGGACTAGATACTAAGAAGACAGAAATTAGGCCTGGAATATGCTTGTTATAGCTTACGTTTGGAGAGGTTTCTTGAGAATCAGCACCAGGGATGGTATATACAATGAATGAAAAGTGCCCCTTGTGCTGGTGGCTGCTATTTTGCTTAAAATCTTTGGTCCTCTGCCCCCCAGACAACCCCATAGCTGTTATCTTCCAGTGCTGCAGGATTATTATGAATGTCTGCAGCTGAGACAAGTGCTCATTGAAGGTGCTGACTAGGGATGCACCAATACCATTTTTTTTAGGAGTGCCAATATTTTTTTTTAGTACTCGCCTATACCAATTACTGATACCTACCACAACGGTTTTGTTTACACTTCAGCTGTCAGCAATAGTACAAAGCATTTAAAAGTTATTTACAGATTAAATACATTTTTTTCTTAATTTTGCGTTTTTTTTTCAATGTGAAACATGTAAATATATGTTAAATCAGCAGAAAAATAATATTTAAATGGAGAAGGAGAATAAGGAGTTAATGAAGGCTGATTAGAGTCAATTTAGAGTTAATAGGGTGTCACACAGGAACATTTAATAAAAGACAAAATGTTTTCTACTTGACAGATTGCTTTAAAGTACTGACTTCATCTGCAGATCAAAATGTATTCCCTTGATCTGTATATGAATAAACAGAAAGATACAAAAAGAAACATTGTTTCTTTTTATCTTTCTGTTTCAGCAGCTGAGCAATGTTGTTGATAAACATTGCCCGGCTGCTTTTTTTGGACAGTTCCAATTGCCGGGACATCGTTTACACTTCAGCTGTCAGCAATAATATGAAGCATTTAAAATATATTTACAAATGAAATACATTTATTTTTTTAATTTTGCGCTTTTTTTAATGTGAAACATGTAAATATATGTTAAATCAGCAGAAAAATAATAAGTAAATGGAGAATGAGAATAAGGAGCTAATGGAGGCTGATTAGAGTAAATTTAGAGTTAATAAGGGGTCAAATAGAGAAACATTTCATAAAAAACTAAAAAAAAATTCTACGTGACAGGTTGCTTTAAACTGACTTCATCTGCAGATCAAAGTTCATCCCTTTGATCTGTATATGAATAAACAGAAAGATACAAAAAGAGACAATGTTTCTTTTTATCTTTCTGTTTTAGTAGCTGAGCAATGTTTTTGATAAACACTGCCCAGATGCTTTTTTTTTGGACAGTTCCAATTGCTGGAACATCGTTTAGACTTCAGGGGAACCGCACTGACAGCTAAATGAGTCATCGGTTGTTAAGGATGCGGCAGCCCCGCTCCTTAACAATTGATCATTTTAGTTTATTTTATTTTTTTACATTCTTTTTACAGCTGAAAGAACTGAGCCTTAAAGTGTCAGTTTCAGATATTGTAGCATTTGCACGAGTACGGATACTCGTGCAAATTCTTAGTATCGGTACCTTGTATTGATGCAACTCTAGTGCTGACTATACCCGCCCTTTCTGCCCCCGTGCTCAATTCATAGAAGCTATACTATTGGCTCCCACAATGAAATACGTTCTATTAATGGAGGAAGTGGACCTTTTCATCTGTCCGTCCTCCATTCATAGAGCACTTTTCATTGTGGTAACCAATAGTACAATTTTATGAATGGGAGCAGGGGGTGGAACGGGCAGGCATAGTTGGCAGTTTTGACAGGTGTCTGTCTCATTTGTAGCCAATAGTATTAACCCCTGAGGCACCAGACGATCACACACAGCTGCAAGGGTATCCACTCTAAATGTTTAAATCCATCCTTTCTAAAATTAAAATGAAGAAGCCGTAATCTTACTATATGACTGTTCATTAACTTTATATTACAAAGAATGTAACAGGGGTATGGGTAGAAGGACTAGAGCTAGGAATTTGGGCAGTGCAAAACTGCCACTGTCACTGTTCCAGAAGGATAAAAGTTGGAGGGTGAAGCAACTCAAACTAAAGTTAGGCCATACACTGTTTTGGTTCAGCCAAAAGGCTGAAATAAAAAAATAACTACCAGATTCCCCATCTACACAAATAGTGAGTAGAGGTCTCCTCCCCCCTCTAGGACATTGTGTGATGGTGGCACTTACTGCTGTTAGAATATACTGATCAGCATTTTCCAGTGTGCCCCTTTGACACTGTGAAGCGGGAATGGCCACACACTGATCGAAATTCGGCTGGTCCTTGCTGAACCGCCCAATTTTCAACTAGTGTATGGCAAGCTTAAATCATCAAGTTTAAATGCCAGGGCTGTGCATGTAAAGCTATGAATATATAAAGAAAAATATGGTCTGTATAGCTGATATATTCCTTTTTTTTAAACATTCAGGCTGGGTTCACACCATTGCGAATTGGATGAGGGTCACAAAAGCAGGAGATTTTGACCGGCTCTCTATCCTGTACAGATCCGCGCTATAGACGAAAGACGTCTACAGCGCGGATCTGAAAATCCGGGTGGATGTCCATGGACGTCCGCCCCTTCACACGCCCCCTGCGCGCTCTGGGCGGCGGCGCGCGCGGCCGCCGCACGCTGCGTGGGCGTGCCCGCGGGTCGGGTGGACTCGATGTCCGCTCCTGACCCGCGATCGCCTTACAGAGCTGTAGAACGGGGAACCGCCGATGTAAACACGGCGGTTCCCCGTTCTGTGACAGGGGACATACCAGATCTACTGATCCCTGTCACTGGGATCAGTTAGATCTGTTATGTCCCGACCAGCCCATCCCCCCCACAGTTAGAACACGCCCAGGGAACATTGTTAACCCCTTCACTGCCCCCTGCAGGTTAACCCCTTCACTGCCAATGACATTTATACAGTAATCAGTGGACATTTAAATTTCTGATCGCTGAATAAATGTCATTGGTCCCAAAAAAGTGTCAAAAATGACCGACATGTCCGCCCCAATATCAAAGTCCCGATAAAAATCGCAGATCGCCGCCATTACTAGTAAAAAAAAATAATAATAATAAAAACGCCATAAATCAATTCCCATAGTTTGTAGACGCGATAACTTTTGCGCAAACAAATCAATAAACGCCGATTGCGATTTTTTTTACCAAAAATATGTAGAAGAATATAAATCGGCCAAACCCAATGAATAATTTTATTTTTATTTTTTATTTTGGGATATTTATTAGAGCAAAAAGTAAAAAATATTGTTCTTTTTTCAAAATTGTCGCTCTTGGTTTTGTTTATAGCGCAAAAAATAAAAAACGCAGAGGTGATCAAGTACCACCAAAAGAAAGCTCTATTTGTGGGGAAAAAAGGACATCAATTTTATTTGGGTACAACGCCGCACGCCCGCGCAATTGTCATTCAAAATGCGACAGCGCTGAAACCTGAAAATTGGTCTGGGCAGGAGGGGGGTTTAAGTGCCCAGTAAGGAAGTGGTTAAACAGCCGGTTCACATATCCCCGCAGCAGCATTTTGCACAAAAACGCTGTGCGACTTTTGGTCAGTTTCAGGTTCGAATTCAGCCCAAATTTCGGGCTGAAATCAGACCTAAAACGGTGAACCAGGACGCACCGGACCCCTGCATGTGGTTCTTATGTGAACCCAACCTCAATAATAAACAGAGACCCAAATCATTTAGTGATTTATCAGCAAAAAAAGAAAACGGAAAGGAAAAACAACTAAAGCAATCTATTCGAAGTCTGCTATCAGTTATTGCAAGATTCAATTTAAATAGAACAGACCATATTCTATTCAGGGCAAATTATCATGTTTGCTTTTTAGCAGGCCCATCACTACTGGTCTTACACTTCACTAGTATCCCTGCTGACTCATTCACCCACCGGAGCCCCCTCTGAAAGCTCAGTACAGGCGCATAGTAGGTTGAAGCTTATATAAAGGCTAAGCATTTCCTCTGTCTCCACATCCCATTGCTCAGGCCTGAGAATAGGCCACTTGGGCACTGAAAGCTGCATGGTAGGAGGAACAGAAGACAGTCACAAGTTCCTCCATAATCGGGAGTATCGAAGATGTGCAAACTGGGTGGCAGGGGAGTAGGAGAAAGGTAAGTGTCAACGGTGTATGGAGCATGCTTTACAATGAACCAGTTCCTTTGCCTTGAACGATCTAGGTAAAAGTTAACTTTGATACCAATATTTTGTTTGAATAGTACAGTGATAAAAGGATCATACCTGTCTTTCATCAGCTGATAAAGATTTTCCTTCATATATTCAAATACGAAATAGAGTTGGTCATTCTCTCTGATTACCTCCTTTAACTTGACCACATTGACATGATTAAGTTTTTTCAGGGACTGTAAAAATAAATAAATAAAAAGTGTTCAATTTCTCAATATAACACTAAAATCTGAAATAACAGAGTAGACAATAGTTGATGGATTTCTATTTTTCTTGTTGATGTAGCAAAAAGGAATATAGAAAGTGAGTGTCATTGCAGCTCAGTTGACAGACTATGGTCATATTCTTAGTGCATTTTTCCCCATATTTCATTTTAACGGTCAGCCGCTTTAATCTAGGTTTCCATAAAAGGTGTGCTTTGCATTTCCATGTGTACGTGGATATATATACACTCTATAAATACATTTAAATCCACGGGGTCACTGTCAATTCAGTCTGTAAGACTGCTCTTTTCTGTGTCACCTGGGGAGTAATAGATGCTCCAAAGATCTGTTCAGGAAACAATTGAAGATCACTGACGCTATTACTTGGCACTGCTTGGAGTCAGGGTAGCTGTGATTGCTTTAAAATGCTGGAGGTGCATTCAACTAAACGTGATTTTTGGGCAAATATATACTTAAAGTATTACTAAACCCTTGTTTTTTTATACATTCAAATAACAAACATGTTATACTTACCTGCTCTGTGCAGTGGTTTTGCACAGAGCAGCCCCAAACCTGTTCTCGGGTCCCACACTGGTGCCCCTGGCTCCTTCCTCTTGCCTTGCCCCCACAGCAAGCAGCTTTTTGAGCCAAGGTTCTTGTGGACATCAATGGATCGAGATTTGGCTCAGGTAAGTATTGGGGGGGGGGGGGGGTGCTGCACAGGTTTTTTTATCTTCATGTATAGAAGGTAGAAAAACCTTGTGCCTTTACGACCACTTTAAGGCTGCATTTACACCTAAGCGTTTTGTAGCTTAAAGCCTGAAGGTACAAAATGCTGGAGGGGAAAAAATCAGTGATTCTCTATGGAGATTCACATCTCCACTCCAAAACGCTTGAAGCCAAACGCCTGAAGCTCAGACAAGTTCTGGAGGTATTTTTTAGGTAGATTTGGGCGTTTTTCTGCTTTTTACATTGGTGACCATTTGACCTGTACAAAATTGTGGCAAAACATGGCAACAACGCAGTAAAAATCGCGGCAAAAATCGTGCGACTTTCTACCTAAAAACGACACGCTCAGGTGTGACTGCAGCCTTAAAGGGGACTACCAGTAAGACTGCAAGTCATCTATTTGTTTGGGACCACTCCATATAGTTACATAGATTATTTCCTACCGATCCACAGCTCCTGAATTGTTTCATTTCTTAGATGTATTATTTGGCAGTTCTACCTGGAGTGTCATCGGCTGGTGAACTTTGGTAGTGTTATCCGAACATCAAATTTCATGCAAATAAATAGGCCAGTGATTCTTAATCACCAGGCAATGGCCCCGTTGCAGGTCAAATCCTTCTTCCTACTGTGGCCCTGTTCCCTATCTGCTCCTCTGCTCTGACAGGTCGACTTTAGCTTTTGAAACATATGAGGGCCAAGATCGGGAGGAGTGCAATGTTCTGCGTTCTCGCCGAGAGGGGGTGAAGATGCAGGGGGCCTTCTGGGTGTCCTGTTTCCAGTACAATGATACACACCAGGTTCCAGCTTTCAAACTTGTACAGCAGAGCAGCAGCCAAAACTGGTTGGAGGGTGCACTGCAGCTCTGCCCTCATGCAGGGGGAAAGCGGGAGTGCAGGACAGTGTAGTGTCACATGACCTCAACATTTATGCTGCTGATGCCTGCCTGTGCAAGCCCAAGACTGCGGCACTGCAGTGGACCCCATTTGCAGGCAGGAGTCCCGCCGCAGCTGGAGAAGAAAGACAAGCTTTTGGATCAGCACAGAGCTGCATGGTAAATACACAGAAGCCTCTTGCGGCCACCAGGTTCGGCGGAACTGTAGCACACATAGAAGTTTGACAGTGAAGCATGCAATCTATTTCAGGGATGTTGTGTGGCTCTGGGGGGGGTGACCAGCTTGAGGTATGCACTCACTTTCACATTGTCCTCCTGGGGTCTTTATTGCTGGGGCTGCACACTGCCCTAATCCTGAAAACCGTTCTCTGCTGTCTGCTGGGCTCAGGGCTGCCCCAAGCAGTTGAAATTTCTAATTGCAAGTTTGTATCCATTCTGATTGGTGTGTGCTTTTATGTGACAAGTCATTAGGCAAAAATGTCTACTCAAGGGACTTAAAGTGTTACTAAACCCAGGACCCTTCATTCACTATATCTGGTCCCCCACAGTACACAGAACATGGAAATGCAATTATTTTAACAAATATAAACTGCTAAATACCTTTTCTCATCAGCAGTATATAGCAGTTTTGTGATTTCTATCAGTTCCTGCTGAAGATTGTAGGAGGAGTTTTCATACTGCACTGGGCTGTCCTATGAGGCTGCTCCTGATTCTTTGTCTGGATATGCCTGGACAGTGCTGATTGGTCCTGTGCTGATCATATGCACCCTCCCAAGAGAACAAAAACTTCTCTAGCAATACACACCAAACTGAGCATGTGCAGCCTGACTCAAAATGTTCTGTCTTATCCGGATTTGTCCAGGGGGACAATGCAGGGAAGGGAGCATCTGTGCATACAAGATCAAGCAGCCTTTTTATACAATGCAGAGGATTAACCCCTTAGATTTCACAGTGTATATAACAAGCATGCTATTCTGCATATACAGACTGATTATACTGTTGTGGGTTTGGTAACACTTTAACATTACATTAAAAATGAGAACTGAAAATAAGCAAAGAACTGATGTTGCACCTAATTCGAATCAACCAGATTTCACTGATTTCACCAATTGATCTCTGGAAGGTTTTACCCCCTTCATGACCAGAGCATTTTTTTGCTATTCAGCACTGTGCTACTTTAACCAGTTGCCGACCAGCCACCGTGGCTTGACGGCAGCAACTGGGCTTGTTATCGCAAACCGCCGTCACCTGCCAGCAGCTGCGAGATCGCGCTCACTGTGTTCCGGGGGGCCAGGGAGCAGGTAGGGTGGACTTGATCTCCACCGGCTACCCGCGATCACACCCCCCCTCGGAGTGACAGAACAGGGGTCAGTGTATGTAAACACGGATCTCCGCTCTGACAGAGGGGGAAGGGATGTGATCGCAGGGTTCCTGTATATGGGAGCCGCGATCACTCTCCTCCTCAGGCCAGCCCAGCCCCCATACAGTTAGTAACACACACAGGGAACACAGTTAACCCTTAGAGCGTCTCCCCCCAGGTTAACCCCTTCACTGCCAGTGACATTTACACAGTAATCAATGCATTTTCATAGCATTGATCACTGTATAAATGCCAATGGTCCCAAAAAAGTGTCAAAATTGTCCGACATGTCTGCCGCAATATCGCAGTACCGCTGAAAATCGCAGATTGCCGCCATTACTGAAAAAAAATTAAAATAAAATAAAAACACCATAAATTAATTCTCATCATTTGTAAACGCGGTAACTTTTGCGCAAACCAGTCAATAAACGCTGATTGCGATTTTTTTTTTAACAAAAATATGAGGAAGACTATAAACCGAAAACTGATGAAAAAACTTGTTTTTTTAAAAAAAATTTTGGATATGTATTTTAGCAAAAAGTAAGAAATTTTTTTTTTTTTTTTTTTTTAAATTGTCGCTCTTCTTTTGTTTATAGCGGCGATCAGAAATGACGCAGAGATGATCAAATACCACCAAAAGAAAGCTCTATTTGTGGGAAAAGAAGGACACGACAGCGCAATTGTCAGTTAAAGTGGCACAGTGCCGAATCGCAAAAAGTGCTCTGGTCCTAAAGTGGGAAATCCTTCTGGGGCTGAAGTGGTTAACTGACAATTGCTCAGTCATGCAACACTGTACACAAATTCAAGTTATATAATTTATTTTCACACAAATAGAGCTTTCTTTTGGTGGTATTTAATCACCACTGGGTTATTTTATTTATTTTTGGCTATATAAATGAAAAAAAAACAAGACATTTTTCTTAGTTTCTGTTATAAAATGTTGCAACTAAATATTTCTTCATAAATTTACGCCAAAATGTAGTTTGCTAAATTCCTATGGTAAAAATAACCAAAATCAGCGTATATCATTTAGTGTGTTAAAGTGATAGAGTATAGGAACTATGGTATACACAGTATCTCACAAAAGTGAATACACCCCTCATATTTTTGTAAATATTTTATGCTATCTTTTCATGTGACAACACTGAAGAAATTACACTTTGCTACAATGTAAAGTAGTGAGTATACAGCTTGTATAACAGTGTAAATTTACTGTCCCCTCAAAATAACTCAACACACAGCCATTAATGTCTAAACTGCTGCAACAAAAAGTGAGTACACCCCTAAGTGAAAATGTCCAAATTGGGCCCAATTAGCCATTTTCCCTCCCCGGTGTCATGTGACTCGTTAGTGTTACAAGGTCTCAGGTGTGAATGGGGAGCAGGTGTGTTAAATTTGGTGTTATCGCTCTCACTCTCTTATACTGGTCACTGGAAGTTCAGCATGGCACCTCATGGCAAAGAACTCTCTGAGGATCTGAAAAAAAGAATTGTTGCTCTATATAAATATTGCCTAGGCTATAGGAAGATTGTCAAGACCCTGAAACTGAGCTGTAGCACCAAGACCATACAGCGGTTTAACAGGACAAATTCCACTCAGAACAGGCCTCGCCATGGTCGACCAAAAAAATCGAGTGCACGTGCACAGTGTCATATCCAGAGGTAGTCTTTGGGAAATAGACGTATGAGTGCTACCAGCATTGCTGCAGAGGTTGAAGGGGTGGGGGTCAGCCTGTCAGTGCTCAGACCATACGCTGCACACTGCATCAAATTGGTCTGCATGGCTGTCATTCCAGAAGGAAGCCTCTTCTAAAGATGATGCACAAGAAAGCCCGCAAACAGTTTGTTGAAGACAGGCAGGCTAAGGACATGGATTACTGGATCCATGTCCTGTGGTCTGATGAGACCAAGATAAATGTATTTGGTTCAGATGGTGTCAAACGTGTGTGTGTGGCGGCAACCAGGAGAGGAGTACAAAGACAAGTATGTCTTGCCTACAGTCAAGCATGGTGGTGGGAGTGTCATGGTCTGGGGCTGCATGAGTGCTGCTGGCACTGGGGGGGGCTACAGTTCATTGAGGGAACCATGAATGCCAACATGTACTGTGACATATTGCAGCAGAGCATGATCCCCTTCCTTTGGAGACTGGGCCAGTATTCCAACATGATAACAACCCCAAACACACCTCCAAGACGACCACTGCCTTGCTAAAGATGCTGAGGGTAAAGGTGATGGACTGGCCAAGTATGTCTCCAGACCTAAACTCTATTGAGCATCTGTGGGGCATCCTCAAATGGAAGGTGGAGGAGCACAAGGTCTTGAACATCCAACAGCTCCTTGATGTCATCATGGAAGAGGACTCCAGTGGCAACCTGTGAAGCTCTGGTGAACTCCATGCCCAAGAGGGTTAAGGCAGTGCTGGAAAATAATGGTGGCCACACAAAATATTGACACTTTGGGTCCAACTTAGACATTTTCACTTAGGGGTGTACTTACTTTTGTTGCCAGTGGTTTAGACATAAATGGCTGTGTGTCAAGTTATTTTGAGGGGGCAGCAAATTTACACTGTTATACAAG
>BLSH010559412.1:1700832-1720660 GCA_018402905.1 Glandirana rugosa
TTTTACTCTTGGACCCAGGCAGCACAATGTCTTGGGCCGGCCCTGTACCATGGGTACAAACAACAAATAATAAACAGTGCCTTAAAAAATTATTCATACCCCTTCAAACTTCCCACATTTTGTGATGTTACAACCAAAAACGTAAATGAATTTTATTGGGATTTTGTGTGATAGACCAATACAGAGTGGCACATAATTGGGAAGTGGAAGGAAAAATGATAAACTGTTTTCAGAATTATTTACAAATAAATATCTGAAAAGTGTAGCGGGCATTTGTATTCAGCCCCCTTTACTCTGATACCCCTAACTAAAATCTAGAAACAGCAATTGCCTTCAGAAGTCACCTAATTAGTAAATAGAGTCCACCTGTGTGTAATTTAATCTCAGTATCGATACAGCTGTTCTTTGAAGCCCTCAGAGGTTTTTTAGCGAACCATGGGAAACAAACAGCATCATGAAGGCCAAGGAACACACCAGACAGGTCAGGGATAAAGTTGTGGAGAACTTTAAAGCAAGGTTAGGTTATAAAAAAATATCCCAAGCTTTGGACATCTCACAGAGCAATGTTCAATCCATAATCAGAAAATGGAAAGAGTATGGCACAACTGCAAACCTACCAAGACATGGCCGTCCACCTAAACTGACAGGCCCTGCAAGGAGAGCATTAATCAGAGAAGCAAACAAGAGGCCCATGGTAACTCCGGAGGAGCTACAGAGATCCACAGCTCAGGTGGGAGAATCTGTCCACAGGACAACTATTAGCCGTGCACTCCACAGATCAGGCCTTTATGGAAGAATGGCAAGAAGAAAGCCACTATTCAAAAAAAGCCATAAGAAGTCCCATCTGCAGTTTGCGAGAAGCCATATGGGGGACACCGCAAACAAGTGGAAGAAGGTGCTCTGGTCAGATGAGACCAAAATTGAAAAACAAAATGCTATGTGTGGCATAAAACTAACACTGCACATTACCCTGAACACACCATCCCCACCGTGAAGCATGGTGGTGGCAGCATCATGTAGGGATGCTTTTCTTCAGCAGGGACAGGGAAGCTGGTCAGAGTTGACGGGAAGATGGATGGAGCCAAATACAGGGCAATCTTAGAAGTAAAATCTGTAAAAGACTTGAGACTGGGGCAAAGGTTCATCTTCCAGCAGGTCCCAACAACCCTAAACATACAGCCAGAGCTACAATGGAATGGTTTAGATCAAAGCATATTCATGTATCAGAATGGCCCAAAGTCCAGACCAAAATCCAATTGAGAATCTGTGGTAAGACTTGATAAATTGCTATTCACAGATGTTCTCCATCCAATCTGACAGAGCTTGAGCTATTTTACAAAGAAGAGTGAGCAAAAATGTCACTCTCTAGATGTGCAAAGCAAGAAGACTTGCAGCTGTAATTGCAGTGAAAGGTGATTCTACAACGTATTGACTCAGGGGGGCTGAATACAAATGCACGCCACACTTTTCACATATTTATTTGTAAAACCATTTATCATTTTCCTTCCACTTCACAATTATGTGCCACTTTGTGTTGGTCTATCACATAAAATCCCAATAAAATACATTTATGTTTTTGGTTGTAATATGACAAAATGTGGAAAATTTCAAGGGGTATGAATACTTTTTCAAGGCACTGTAAACATATGTGGTTTTGCTGCAATGGTCAGAAGTAGGAAAATTTGTTTTGTCAATTTCAAAAATTTTTATTTTTTTAATATTCTGGGCAGTTTTCCGTTAAAAAAAACCCCAAAAAACAAGACATATCCATTACCATTTACAATCAAATGAAGGCCCAATTTGTCCTAAAAATACAAGGTATGATTCAGCTGGATACACTAATTTGCAACATGTACAGTTTTACTAACATATGCTAAAGTTGCAAAACTGGTTTCAGGCATTAAGATTGGTTTTACTTTCCATCAAGAAGGGGTTAAACAAACTCTTACTAAGCAAGTAACTTTGATATTTCTATTGTGACATTGTTGAAGAGGCAGTTTAAGCACAATTTAGCATGAAAGGAGTATGTGGCCAGGTTGGAGACTGTTTGGCAATGTTGTGGACAGTATTTATGTGTCACCTAGGTTTCTCACCTACATAGGGTCAGTGGCTCCAGGGTTTGCGTCTCCTATACAGAAAACAAGCTTTTTGTTTCTCCAGAGCGTGGAAAGTTCTGATTTAGGTCCTGGAGCCTGGAGGCTTTGTAGAGCTTTAGGTAGGATAAAGCCTCCTTTGCTAAGTTCACATCTTAACCACTTCAGCCCTGGAAGGATTTCCCCCTTTAGGACCAGAGCTCTTTTTGCGATTCGGCACTGCGTCGCTTTAACTGAAAATTGCGCGGTCGTGCGAAGTTGTACTCAAACTAAATTTGCGTCCTTTTTTCCCACAAATAGAGTTTTCTTTTGGTGGTATTTGATCACCGCTGCGTCATTTCTGATTGCCGCTATAAACAAAAGAAGAGCGACAATTTTGCAAAAAAACCCAAATTTCTTACTTTTTTCTAAAATACAAATCCAAAAAAAAATATAAAAAAACATTTTTTTCATCGGTTTTGGCCAATTTATATTCTTCCTCATATTTGTGATAAAAAAAATCGCAATCGGCATTTATTGATTGCTTTGCGCAAAAGTGGTCGCGTTTACGGATGATGAGAATTCATTTCTGGGGTTTTTATTTTTTTTTTATTTTTTACTAGTAATGGCGGCGATCTGCGATTTTTAGCGGTACTGCGATATTTCAGCGGACATGTCGGACCATTTTGACACTTTTTTGGGACCATTGGCATTTATACAGCGATCAGTGCTATAAAAATGCACTGATTACTGTGTAAATGCCATTGGCAGTGAAGGGGTTAACCTGCAGGGGGCGCTCTAAGGGTTAACTGTGTTCCCAGAGCGTGTTCTAACTGTGGGGGAATTGCCCTAGCAGGGGAAGGGAAGCGATCACAGCTTCCGTGTAGAGGAAAGCTGTGATCACAGCCCTTCCCCCCTCACAGAACGGAGGTCCATGTTTACTTACACGGACCTCCGTTCTTTCACTCCGGGGGGGGGGGGGGGCATCGTGGGTAGCCGGCGGCAATCGAAGCCGCTGCACCCGCTCCCTGGCCCTCCCCGGACACAGTGAGCGTGCGGGCGCGCCACGCAGCCGCCGTCATATGAAGGCGATTTGCGCAGGAGCGCCACCTTGTCGCCGTCAGATGCCGATCGGCGGTCGGCAAGAGGTTAAAGTACAGTATAACTAAAGACAAAAAAATTTTTTTTTTTTTAACTTTTGGATAGAGTGGAGAGGGATTAGAACACTTGTCAGTTATTATTGCTGTCTATGTTCCAGTTAAAGTGGTTGTCAACCTGTGACAAACACTTTAACCTACAGGTAAGCCTAGAATAAGGCTTACCTGTAGGTACCCTGCATATCTCCCAAACCTGCATGGGTCAGGAGATATGCAGTGTTCTGCATGTGCCAACGTAATTTCGGCACATGCGTAGTGAAAAAACGGCCTCCGTGCCGTTTCTCCACTGACACTGTACCGTGACTGGCGGCTCCCGTGCACATACGCGGGAGTGACTGGCCGGAGTTGCGGCCCTGGAAGGAAGAAGGGCTGAAGATGGACGCTGCCAGCACAGGGGACAGCGCTGGACTCGTTTGCAGGTAAGTGGCACATAATGGGTTACTATGCGAATTTACAGGCGTATGTAGAGGAAGTAAACTCCATCTGGGTTTACTTCCTCTTTAAGGAGATTCACCGTCTCTATTTGTCTTGTTTGCTATTATCATTGAAAGTGAAAGTAAAAGAAAATTCCACATTTTGGGTTGTTCCCAGAAAAGTAATAGAGGGGAAATCTTTCAATTGGTACATTCGTGCTGGTCACCAGGGGATCCCCAAGGAATTCCCTTGATTTGCAGGGATTTCCTCTCACTTCCTGTTTGGATATGGGACAGGAAGTGAAGGGAAATCCCTACCATTGGACAAAGGTGGCGGAAAAAAATCTGACAGGGGTTATAACCCTTCCTTTCTCTATCCAAAATTTAAAAAAAAGGGTTTTGTCTACAGTTCTACTTTAAATGATAGCCAATCTTGTCTGATTGTACAGCTGGGCACAGATCCTTTTGTTTGGGAGCTTACTGAGGCTTCAGGCTCCTCCCTCTCTAGGAGACAGCGCGGAGGAAAGGGATGCAAATACGCCCTCAGCCCGATTATATGCAAGAACCCCAGTGGGGGTACCGTTATTAGCTGCAAGAGGAAGACCTAATGAAATCAACGGGAAGATGCCGACATACGCATCTAAGCGCACCCACTTGCATGAAATATCTCATGCAAGTGGGCACAGCTAGCTGTAGGAACAGTCAGCCTCGCATTGTTTTCAACAGGACTGCCTCTCACAGCTAATCTCAGGATTGTGTATTTGTCATTAACGTCTCTGTTTTAATACCAAAGATACAGCAGTTCTGATCTCCCCTCCCCCCTCCTTCCTTCACTTTATACAGTATATAGTTACATAGTTAGGTTGAAAAAAGACAGTCCATCTAGTTCAACCAATACATAGACTGTTTACTGAAGCCGGGACCTTATCAATCCATTGATCAGACACACAGATCTTTCTATGACCCAATCCCCAATTGTTGAAGGAGATGGCCAATAAACATCCCTGCAGACAGGTTAGCAGTTAGAACTCTGAAACTTCAGCATGTTTCATAACTCATGAAATAATAATAGCACAGCCATAGTATAGATATATTTACTTTCCTCAGTTAATTTGTAACATTTCAAGTCCAGACACCCCTATGTCAGACCATATGGGGAACCAAGAGAACCCGCCTCCTAGGTAAAGTAGACATCTGAGACCTGTAATATTTATATTTATATTGAAGCGAATTTCAAACTGGACACTAATCTGCAGGTTAGCAAACTTTAAACTGTAGATACTCAGAGACATGAATACTTATACAAAAACTGTATCTGGGACGTGGTCATAAACATGGTGACATCCCAGCAACCACCCCTTAGATAACTGGTCAGGTGGTCTCTGTCAATACCCCCTTCATGTGAAGAAAAGTGTAATGCACCCAAATTTTAAAAGTTCTCATCTAACATCAAACAAGGAAAATGTGCCAAATTTGAGAACCGATAATACCTTGCTCATCGGCTGAACTCTGCTAAAACCAAAGATGCTGCGATTATTCTTCCTTTTCAACCAGTGGCGGCTGCTCATTAGGGGCACACGGGCGTCGTCCCCTCAATCCATGCGCCTGGTCCCCTAATCTACATGCAGGGAGCCAGATGCATGGTTTTCTATGGATTTTTATTGAAGCACATTATTAGAGCCTGATGCTCGAATTGGCTTCAAAAAAGGGTGTTGTGTGACCCACCCTGTTGTGTGGCATTAACAAATTAATATTCGCTAATGTCTTCCTGTTTCTCCTCCCGGCTAATCAGGAAGCCATTGGCCAGGAGTCTGAAGACCTGATTAGCTGAGAGGAGAAGCGACAGCCGGGACACGGAGGAGACAGAGGGGGGAAGCTGCTGCAGCCGTGACCTGCACGGGGTAAGTGCGGGGCTGACGGTGGCCTGGCGGGCGATAGGGCGAGCCAGCGGCGGGGGAGCGGCATTGTCAATGGTGTACGGTGGCGGGCTAGAGCAGCGGGAGGGGTTTAGTGTGGGGTGGCAGGCTAGAGCAATGGGGGGTCTGTGGTCAGGTCTGTCTACCGCCCCCCTGACCGATGGAGCACTAGCCAACATTGTTTTCAACCCTTTTTATTTCTCTGCTGTTTTATTGTCTCTTTATTTCTTTGAAACACCCTTTTTTCTGTAAATGTTGTACACTAACTTGACCTTTTCATTATTAAACCTTATTCTGGGTCAACAACTAGAAGGAGAGGAGAGTGGATGTGTATCTGCTCTCCTCCCTGCCCCCTCTACCCGGAGGCACCCCCTATGCCAGCCCCGGGCCCACAGATGGGCAAGCGTAGCCTGGGACACATAGCGGGGGGCCACGTGTGGGGTGTGGGGAGTATTCGGCAGCAGCCCAGGCGCCAGGACAAAACTTTAGCACATACAGCCATATATGAATTCACCCTGTTTTCCAAAACCTTCTTTTCACGCAAGAGAAGATTCCTATAGGTACTCCATTCATAAAAATAAACAAAACCCTTGTAGTGCCATTAAATGCTCATCGAGGGCTCATTCACGCAATTGTTTTCTATATGCCCCGTTCACTCCACAACATGGGTGTGATGTGTGGTGTGTTGCAGTGTGCAAAAACACAGTATTTTCCACATCATACTGGATGGCACCACATGTCCCTGCACTGATGGTCAACATGGTCAAGTATAACACATTGAGATAAAAATTTTACTTAACTGAACAAGATTCTTTGAATTAACTACTTGCCGACCCACCAGTGGCGGCCCGTCCTTTAGGGGCGCATGTGTGTCATCCCCCCCATCCATGCGTCCGGCCCCCTGATCTACATATAGTGCGCCGGACCATGGATTCCAATGGGGGGGGGTGTATTTTTTTGAAGCATGTGATCAGAGCCAGAGGCTCTAATAGGCTTCAAAAAAGGGCGGGCTCCGGGCGCAGAGCATTGCACTACAACCCCACCTAGTTGTGTGACAATAGCAAATTATTATTATAATTATTATATAATTATATATTATTAGGGCTATTATCACACTGATTCTCATCCCAACCTGTTTCCTATCGGCCTATGAGGAGTAAGAAGGAGGAGACGTATGTCCGAGAAGACGTATGGCCCCGGCTGACGGAGCCTGGGGGGGGGGGGGAAGAAGACGCAGTCGCCGCCTGTCAGCAGGGTGAGTGGGCTGGCGACAGGGGACGTGGGGTATGGTCCGCGGTGCATAGGGTTCGTGGTCAGGTCCGCCTGCTGCCCCCCCAACCGATGGAGCACCAACTGCCACTGCAACCCACAACAGTACTTTTACTGCGGCAGAGCGGCAGCTACAGGCACCGCGACGTACTGGTGCATCACTGCTTGTTTCCAAGTTTGGAGAGTGCGCGCCCACCCCGCCTGCCTACTCCCCTGTGATTGACACAGCGGGAGTTCATCAACAGATCAGCCAGGACCTGCTGATTGGCTGTCAAATCATAGCCTAGAGCTCTGAGTTGGTAAACAACACAGAGCTCTATGCAGGGGGGAGCGATCGCTTTGTTTCTTTGCTAAGCAGGGGTGACAGGCCTTTTGACCTTCCTGGGCCACATTGGAAGAAGAGGAATTATCTTGGGCCACACATAAAATACAATTGAGGCAATAAACGTATGCACTGCTATGCAAATAAACCAACAAAAAAAATATTACATAATAAATGAACTGCTGCAACCGCCGCTCAAGTGTACTTAATCACTTCAAATAAGAGTAATTCAACATAAATGGTTACAAAATAATTGTTGAAAAATACACCTTTTAAAAAATAATTCATGCAAAATAAATTAACAACAAATTCAACTAGTAGAAAGGTGCACAGAAAATTTAGCCTAGGTTCACATTGATGCGATTTGGCATGTGATTTGACATGTCAAATCGCATGCCAAATCGGCAGCTATTGTCGGCAATAGCACCGTCGGAATCGATGCGACACCCTCTTTGCGGTGCCGCACAGATTCCCAAAACTAGTTTATGTACTATTTTTGGCGACTTTAGGTGTGATTTCAATAGACATCTGTGCAGGAACCCGCACAGATGTCTCTGAAATCGCCCCCGAAGTCGGACTGACATGCGGGTATGAAATCGTGTGAGTTCAACTGAGCTCGCACCATTTCAATCCTGCAGCAGTGTGAACCTGAGCTAAATCACATTTATCCCTCTTTGGTATAATCAAACCATGCTAAAACCACACATAATTTGACAGTGAAAGGCCAATATGTACAAAAGTCCACATTTAAATCATATGTGAATAGTGCTGCAGTGAACATTCACAGATTAGCCTTGGAGCAAAAAAGTCCACATTTATAACATAGGATAGTGCTGTGGTGACCATCCAAAATGCGCAGTGCTCGCTCGCCTTCTGAGATGACCTATTATAGGTTGATATGCACCTTTGTGGTGTTAGACTTGCAGACCTGGCATACATCTGGTTAGGTAACCTTCAGCGTGTTGTCCTCTTTAAAGGGCTTGCCTGGATAAACTCCACTCTGCTGGGTTACTCAAACATATATAAGGGATAGGCTCATAGTGCAATGTGTAATCTATAGGTGTATATTAAAAAGCTTACGTGGCGTAAAACTTAGCATTGGCAAATCGCCTCCTGTCTTCCCGGGTAAATGAGACACCGGAAGTGACATCACAGGCCCCACCCAAAGCGTTGCGTCACTTGTCCTGTGACTTCCTCAGATTTGCTCCAAGGCTAATCTGTGAATGTTCACTGCAGTACTATTCACATATGATTTAAATGTGAACTTTTGTACATATTGGACTTTCACTGTCGACAATCATATTTGGTTTCAGCACAATTTGATTATACTAAAGAGTGATAAATTAGAATTTTCTGTACACCTTTCTACTAGTTGAATTTGTTGTGAATTTATTTTGCATGAATTTGTTTTTAACCTCTTAGCGCCGGCGCCTCCTGGCCCTTTAAGAGGTTTATGACGCCGGGAGGTGGGGCGCGGCTTAAGATCATGTGACCACCATCATTGGCTATAGTGCAGATTTCCATTGCACACGTTCCTGGAATAAGCTCTTAGAGTACCGGGTGCTGTAGCGACAGCCAGCTGGATACTGCAACCTATACGATATGTAGATATTCGCCAGCACACCAAAGATCATCAATTTCGTCCAAAAGTCTTTTTTATTCAAAGAATGATGACATCACAAAATGGTGTAGTGCATGGATATGCAATTAGAGGACCTCCAGCTGTTCCTCCAGAACTACAATTCCCATGAGGCATAGCAAGACTTTGACAGCCACAAGCATGACAACCGGAGACAGAGGCATGATGGGACTTGTAGTTTTGCAACAGCTGGAGATCCACTAATTGCATATCCCTGGTGTAGTGCAACGTTTCGGAGCCATGCAGGACCGCTTCGTCAACCGCTTGGACGAAATTGATGATCCTTGGTGTGCTAGCGAATATCTACACACCCCGATTGGCAGTCACGTGGTCGGAAAGCTCCAGATCGCAAGAAGCCATTGGGAGCTTTCGGTTAGGCGACTGTGACTGTGCCGGAAATGCGCAGTGCACGTGCTCTCGGCACGGATGTTTTGGCAGCAATTCACGCAAATATGCAGCCCCTCGGCACTAAGGACCAGGCACCGAGAGGTGCAGTAACCACCTCAAAACATGTACAGTAGTATCTCACAAAAGTGAGTACACCCCTTACATTTTTGTAAATATTTTATGATATCTTTTCATGTGACAACACTGAAGAAATAACACTTTGCTACAATGTAAAGTAGTGAGTGTACAGCTTGTATAACAGTGTAAATTTGCTGTCCCCTCAAAATAACTCAACACACAGCCATTATTGTCTAAACCTCTGGCAACAAAAAAGAGTACATCCCTAAGTGAAAATGTCCTAATTTGTCCCAATTAGCCATTTTCCCTCCCCGTGTTATGTGACTCACTAGTGTTACAAGGTCTCAGGTGTGAATGGGCGAGCAGGTGTGTTAAATTTGATGTTATCACTCTCATTTTCTCATACTGGTCACTGGAAGTTCAACGTGGCACCTGATGGCAAAGAACTCTCTGAGGATCTGAAAAAAAGAATTGTTGCTCTACATAAAGATGGCCTAGGCTATAAGAACATTGCCAAGACCCTGAAACTGAGCTGCAGCATGGTGGCCAAGACCATACAGCGCTTTAACAGGACAGGTTCCACTCAGAACAGGCCTCGTCATGGTCGACCAAAGAAGTTGAGTGCACGTGCTCAGCGTCATATCCAGAGGTTGTCTTTGGGACATTGACACAATTCTAATCTTTTTGGCTCTATACACCACCACAATGGATTTGAAATGAAACGAACAAGATGTGCTTTAACTGCAGACTTTCAGCTTTAGTTTGAGGGTATTTATATCCAAATCAGGTGAACAGTGTAGGAATTACAACAGTTTGTATATGTGCCTCCCACTTAACCACTTGCCGACCGTCAATCGGCAATTGACGGGGGCAAAGTGGCGCTGTAAGGCAAATCGCCGTCATATGACGGCGGCCGCCAGATCACGCACAGTGAGCGCGCGCGCGCCGCCGGAGGCGCGCCCGCGCGCTCACTGTGTCTGGGGAGGGCCAGGGAGCGGGTGCGGCGGCTTCGATTGCCGCTGGCCACCCGCGATGGCCCCCCCGGAGTGAAGGAGCGGAGGTCCGTGTAAGTAAACACGGACCTCCGCTCTGTGTGAGGGGGAAGGGCTGTGATCACAGCCTTCCTGTACGTGAAGGCTGTGACCACTTCCCTTCCCCAGCTAGTACAGTCCCCCTACAGTTAGAACACGCCCAGGGAACATAGTTAACCCTTAGAGCGCCCCCTGCAGGTTAACTCCTTCACTGCCAATGGCATTTACACAGTAATCAGTGCATTTTTATAGCACTGATCGCTGTATAAATGCCAATGGTCCCAAAAAAAGTGTCAAAATGTTCCGACATGACCGGATTAATATCGCAGTACCGCTAAAAATCGCAGATCGCCGCCATTATTAGTAAAAAATAAAAAAAAAATAAAAACCCCAAAAATGAATTCTCATCATCCGTAAACGCGACCACTTTTCCGCAAACCAATCAATAAACGCCAATTGCGATTTTTTTTTATCGCAAATATGATGAAGAATATAAATCGGCCAAAAACGGTGAAAAAAAAATGTTTTTTTATATTTTTTTTTTTGGATTTGTATTTTAGCAAAAAGTAAGAAATTTGTTTTTTTTTGCAAAATTGTCGCTCTTCTTTTGTTTATAGCGGCGATCAGAAATGACGCAGTGGTGATCAAATACCACCAAAAGAAAGCTCTATTAGTGGGAAAAAAAGGACGCAAATTTCGTTTGGGTACAACGTCGCACGACCGCCCAATTTTCAGTTAAAGCGACGCAGCGCCGAATCCCAAAAAGGGCTCCGGTCCTAAAGCTGGAAATCCTTCCGGTCCTTAAGTGGTTAAGAAACCAAAAGTAATGGGACAATTGGTAGCTCAGCTGTTCCATGGCCAGGTGTGTGTTATTCCCTCATTATCCCATTTACAAGGAGCAGATAAAAGGTCCAGAGTTAATTTCAAGTGTGCTATTTGCATTTGGAATCTGTTGCTGTCAACTCTCAATATGAGATCCAAAGAGCTGTCACTATCAGTGAAGCAAGCCATCATTAGGTTGAAAAAACAAAACAAACCCATCAGAGAGATAGCAAAAACATTAGGTGTGGCCAAATCAACTGTTTTGGAGTATGCCTGCGGCTCGGGTGGACCCGATGTCCGCCGGCGAGCTGCGATGAGCTGCTAGAGCCAAAGAACGGGGAACCGCCGATGTAAACACGGCTTTTCCCCATTCTGACAGTGGAGACATAAGAGATCTACTGATCCCTGGCACTGTGCCAGGGATCAGTTAGATCTCTTATGCCCATAGCAGCCCAGCCCCCATACAGTTAGAACACGCCTAGGGAACACAGTTAACCCCTAGATCCCCCCTGCAGGTTAACCCCTTCACTGCCAATGGCATTTACACAGTAATCAGTGCATTTTTATAGCACTGATCGCTGTATAAATGCCAATGGTCCCAAAAAAGTGTCAAAATGGTCCGACATGTCCGCCCCGATATCACAGTACTGCTAAAAATCGCAGATCACCGCCATTACTAGTAAAAAAAAATAAATAAATAAAAACCCAAGAAATGAATTTTCATCATCCGTAAACGCGGCAACTTTTGCACAAACCAATCAATAAACGCCGATTGCGGGGTTTTTTTACCAAAAATATGAGGAAGAGTATAAATCGGCTAAAACCGAAGAAAAAAATGCTTTTTTATATTTTTTTTTTTGGATTTGTATTTTAGCAAAAAGTAAGAAATATTGTTTTTTTTTTTTTTTTTTTTTTAAAATTGTCGCTCTTTTTTTGTTTATAGCGGAGATCAGAAATGATGCAGAGGTGATCAAATACCACCAAAAAGCTCTATTTGTGGGGAAAAAAGGACGCCAATTTCGATTGGGTACAACGTCGCACGACCACGCAATTGTCAGTTAAAGCGTCGCAAAAAGTGCTCTGGTCCTAACGTGGGAAGTCCTTCCAGGACTGAAGTGGATAAATAGGATGTTTACACGTATATATGTGATTAAAAAAATTACTGGGACAGTGTAAAAATAAAAAGTAAAATAAATAAAAACTGCTGCACTAATACCATGTGACATAACACAGTGCAACAATTTAAATGTTATTCCCTAGGGTCTCTGCTAAAATTTAAAAAAAAAGTATAACGTTTGGGAGTTCTAAGTAATTTTCTAGCAAAAAAATACTGATTTAAACTTGTAAACAAAAAGCGCCCGAAAAGCCTGGTCGGCAAGTGGTTAAGTACGTTTACGATTTTGTGTTGGGCTGCATCCATAGCCATCTTGGGCTGCAGACACCCCTGGGTTAATGTTTATTGATTTATGGTGAGGCTTGTGGCTCTTGTGATGCCAAAGCTGAAGGAGAATGAAGATACCGCACAACAAAGTCAACATGAGAGTGAGATCTATAATGAAAATATGGAAAATATGGAACCTGAGCTGCAAAACCAACAACCTCCAATACGGGGATCTCCATGCTGCTGGTGAACGTTTTTAGTAACTCCAATGAACACTTGATGGGGACTTCCAATGCATTGAGGGTGATTCACCACAGATGTACGATGACCTCATCATATTACATTGTGATGTCACAGCTACAGCAAGAACTGAGTGAAGGAAGCACACCCCAATCAGGTAAAGGGATACTCACCCTACAACACCCCCCATGTCCACTCGGGACCAGAAAAAAGGTGTTCAGATTGGGACTTTACAACAACTGGAAAATAATCATCTGTTTTGTTATCTATCCAACTGGGAATGAATGATGGAAATACAAGTAATCAGTAAATATTATATATATATATATATTATATAGATACAGTATGTAACTGTATAGATACCGTATATAACTATATAGGCATAGATCCATTATGTATATATACAGTATATAACTTTCCTGGAACCTCCTCATGTCAGCCACAACGGGTCAGCTCCGCCCCCTGACCCCCTTTAGGACAACCTCTAATTCAGCCCATAAAAGGCCCCCTCTCCCCTCATACCACGTTCTTTTTTCGTCCTCGCTCCGGACAATCTTTTTATATATATATATATATATATATAACTATAACTATATATATATAACTATATTATATATATATATATATATATATATATATACACAGTATATAACTATATAGGCATAGATCCATTATGTATATATACAGTATATAACTATATAGGCATAGATCCATTATGTATATATACAGTATATAACTATATAGGCATAGATCCATTATGTATATATACAGTATATAACTATATAGGTATAGATACAGTGTATATATATATATATATATACACACATGTAAATTATACAACTATATAGGTATAGATACAGTATATAGATATATATAGATATAATATATATATATATTATTATACTATTATTCAAAAAAATATTACCAGTCAAACCTAAACAAAAAGTCTCTACCTTGCTAGGTGTACATGTATAAGTGGAAATGAATGCACAGGGAAGCCAGTGGAGGATTTGGTTATCACTCAGACAGGTGTATGAGGATTGCAGCCTAGAGAGGGATCTGTGCCCCCTACAAGCACACACACACCTGCTCCCATCCCTAGAAATGATGCAGGACCACAACCCCCCTCACCTCCTCACCCACCTGTTGCTCCTGGCCTTGATGGGGCGCTCCCCAGTCACGTGATTCCCTCCTCGGCTCCCCAGAGCCTGTCAATGTGTGACTCGTCTCCCTGGTAACATCACACAGCGCACGTGGGAGGAGCCGAGCCTGCAAGGCTCTTGGTGATGCCATTGGATTAAAAGAGAAAAGGGGCGGAGTGAGGCGCCGGGGATTTGTGTTGGCACTGGCCCGGTGAGGTCATTGCGGGCTCAAGCAGTGACCATGGCGACGAGCGGGCTGGACTATTATGATTGGAGGGATGTTAAAGTGAAATGGAACGTTTTGGTAACCCTCGTGGTAATGCAGTGTTAGGCCGAGCTTCAGGTGTGGGGGGAGAGAAATAAAATAATCCCGGAGTGCTGCTCCAGCATCAGCTAGTAGTGTATGGAAACATTAGCAGTGTATATGTCGCCACCTAGTGCTGGATTCATGTATAGCATAGCAGGCGGTGCACTATACAACAGGGTTTCTCAAGCAGGGTTCCTGCAGAGATTGCTAGGGGTTCCTTGAGCAGTGGTCAATTTCTACCTCTCAGATAAATTCCCATTGACATCATTGATCTTTTTAGCCATCTGTAAGGGGGTAATTCTTCCCAATGACCACAAGGAGTTGTAGATTTTTAATTTTTAGCAAGGGTTCTCTGAGACCAGAGAATTATTTCAAGGGTTCCTCAGTGTTGAAAAGGTTGAGAAAGTCTGCTCTAGAATCTGGAGTGTGTTACTGCACCTAGAGAGGACTATAGGATGGTAAAGTACATCTTAGCCCTAAGCCCACGTTCACATTGGGTCAATTTGGCATGCGATTTCACATGTCAAATTGGCAGCTATTGTTGGCAACGGCACCATCCGAATCAGTGCAAGGCCGACTTTGCGGCACCAATTCCCAGAAGTAGTTCCTGTACTACTTTAGGGGGTGATTTGAATAGACATCTATGCATGAACCCGCACCGATGTCTGTCAGATCGCCCCTGAAGTCGGGCTGCATTGCCGCTTTGAAATCATGTTCAGCTGAACTCGCACAATTTCTAATCCACATTCAGGACTGTGAACCCAGGCTGAGGTCCTTTTCAAAATGACAATGATACTGAGCTTGTGTGTGAATAGCATAAAGTGAACCTGCCCCAGGATAAATTGTGAGATATGACACAAAAACAATAAGGGCCGGTTCACACATAGGGGACTTGCGATCCGAATTGTGTCGCCCCAAGTCACTTGACAGAAGAAATCCCATTGAAGTGAAAGAGAGCCGTCTTAAAGTGGAGTTCTACCCAAAAGTAGAGCTTCCGCTTTATGGGGCAGTGACCCCCTGATGTGGAACAATTGGCATATCATTTTTGGGGGGGAGGGAGTCACCGGGGACCCTGTTTTCACAGGGTCCCAGGTCCACTTCCTCTCCTGGCACCGTAGAGCCCGAAAGGAAGTTCACCTTCCCCCCCATCCCTCTTGGCAATCTTCTAGGACACGGCTTTGAAGCCAAAGCTGGGCGCCCACACTTGTGATGCCGGCGCCATACGGAGGAGGGGGAGAAGAGCAACGCTGCGGGCAGCTGCATCGCTGGAGCCGGGGACAGGAGGGGGTCCGATTGTTAAAAGTCAGCAGCTACACTTTTTGTAGCTACTGACTTTTAATAGGGTGGAACTCCACTTTAATGCACACTACTGAAGTCGGTCTGACTTCAGAAAAGGTTCCTGTACTACTTCAAGGTGACTCCCATCCGAATTGTGCCCATAGGATTCAATGGAAGTCGGATCCCCTCTATATTGAAGCGACTTTACAGGAAAAAGAAAAGAATTTACACAGATACTACCCCCGAATTACCCAGGCAACCCCCTCCCTTCTCTTGATTGGCCACAGGCAAAGTCACCTGGCATGGAGGTCTCGTTGTAAGTCGCCTTAAAGTAGCATTCAAATCGCCTAGCAAAGTCGCCCCTGAAGTCGGATCACCTATGTGTGAACCGGCCCTGAATGCAAAAAGGTAAATAGTTGCGCTACAAAATTAGTGAATAAAAAATAACACATAAAGTCCAAAAATAAATAAATAATGATTCCAATCAGCAGCATAAATCGCTGTAAAAAGCACGATGAGGGATAAAATGAAAATGAGAAACCCGCGCAAATATATGTGTATATATGTGTCAGCAGCTAATTGTATCAGACTGATATATCTGAGTAAATAGCGAGAAAATCAAAATTAAACTGAGCTCAAATTATACATAAAGGGCAATGTGCAGTAAACCAATATATATAGTGACAGTACAATATCAAGAATCATATAATACTATTTCATCAATTAAATGTCCATAAATCGTGATAGAATCACCCCCTTTAACCACTTCAGCCCCAGAAGGATTTCCCACTGTAGGACCAGAGCACTTTTTGCGATTTGGCACTGCGTCACTTTAGCTCACAATTGCGCAGTCGTGCGACGTTGTACCCAAACAAAATTTGCATCCTTTTTCCCCCACAAATAGAGCTTTCTTTTGGTGGTATTTGGTCCCCTTTATTCATCGGTTTTGGCCGATTTATTTTCTTCCTCATATTTTTGGTAAAAAAAAATTGCAATCTGCATTTATTGATTGGTTTGCGCAAAAGTTGCCGCGTTTACAAACCATGAGAATTAATGTATGGCTTTTTTCCATTTATTTTTTTTTTAGTAATGGCGACGATCTGCAATTTTTATCGGGACTGTGATATTGGGGCGGACATGTCGAACATTTTTGACACTTTTTTGGGACCAATGACATTTATACAGCGATCAGAAATGTAAATATCCACTGATTACTGTATAACTGTCATTGGCAGTGAAGGGGTTAACCTGCAGGGGGCGATCTAGGGGTTAACTGTGTTCCCTAGGCGTGCTCTAACTGTGAGGGGGCTGGGCTGTCAGGGGCATAAAAGATCTAACTGATTCCAGTGACAGGGATCAGTAGATCTCTAGAGACAACTTCCTGGCGGGATCGCTCAGGTGGGTTCAACTAGGGTCCAAACATGCCTGACCTAATGCCTAGTCATTCATTCCAGCAATATAGCTGGAGAGCGAGGGGGAGAGGAGAACTTCCACTCGAGTCACCTAGGTGGCCCAAGCAGAAGTGGGAGCTGGCTACCTGTCAAAACTAGGTACCCCCCCCCCCAAAAAAAAATGACATGCCAAATGTCATGTAAAGGCATGAGGAGTCCTTAAAGCGGAACTTCCAATTTTGGGTGGAACTCTGCTTTAAGTTTTAGACAGAGTGGAGAGGGATTAGAACATCTGTCAGCCTTTTAATGCTGCCTGTGCCCCCATTAGAAGGATTCACCCTCTCTGTTTGTCATGTTTACAGTTCTACTTTAGTTCTACTTTAACCACTTGCCGACCGCCGATCGGCATCTGTATAAGGCAAAACGCCGTCATACGGCGGCGGCTGCCAGATCGCGCACAGTGAGCGCGCGCCACCGGAGGCGCGCCCGCGCGCTCACTGTGTCCGGGCAAGGCCAGGGAGCGGGCGCGGCGGATTCGATCTCCGCCGGCTACCCGCGATGCCCCCCCCCCGGAGTGAAAGAACGGAGGTCCGTGTAAGTAAACACTGTGAGAGGGGAAAGGACTGTGATCACAGCCTTCCTCTACATGGAAGCTGTGATCACTTCCCTTCCCCTGTTAGGGCAGCCCCCATACAGTAAGAATACGCCCAGGGAACACAGTTAACCCTTAGAGCGCCCCCTGCAGGTTAACCCCTTCACTGCCAATGGCATTTACACAGTAATCAGTGCATTTTTATAGCACTGATCGCTGTATAAATGCCAATGGTCCCAAAAAAGGGTCAAGATGTTCCGACATGTCCGCCCCAATATCGCAGTACCGCTAAAAATCGCAGATCGCCTCCATTACTAGTAAAAAATAAAAAAAAAATAAAAACCCCAGAAATGAATTCTCATCATCCTTAAACGCGACCACTTTTGCGCAAACCAATCGATAAACGCCGATTGCGATTTTTTAAATCACAAATATGAGGAAGAATATAAATCGGCCAAAACCAATGAAAAAAAATGTTTTTTTATATTTTTTTTTGGATTTGTATTTTAGCAAAAAGTAAGAAATTTGGTTTTTTTTTGCAAAATTGTCGCTCTTCTTTTGTTTATAGCGGCAATCAGAATGACGCAGCGGTGATCAAATACCGCCAAAAGACAGCTCTATTTGTGGGAAAAAAAGGACGCAAATTTCGTTTGGATACAACGTCGCACGACCGCGCAATTGTCAGTTAAAGCGACGCAGTGCCGAATCGCAAAAAGGGCTCTGGTCCTACAGTGTGAAATCCTTCCGGGGCTGAAGTGGTAAAAGCAGTTTTAAAGGCTAATATATTTTTTTCTATTAAGATAATAAACATGTTATACTCACCTGCTCTGTGTAATGGTCCCGATCCTCCTCTTCTGGAGTCTCTCGCCAGAGATCTTGGCATCCCCTTTTTGTGTCTGTTGCTTGCTATGGGGGCAGATGTGCAGGCTCAATCCCAAGCTAGGCTGTATGAATCCACAGACACACACACACACACAGCACAGATCAGCCCCGCCCCCTGCTCTCAGGATTTGACTGACAGCAGCGGGAGCCAATGGCTCACACTACTATCAGCCAAGTTTGTGAAAGCAGGGAGACAGGAGAGAAGACTGGCTGACGGGCACAGCGTTGGATCGATACAAGACTCAGGTAGTCTAGATCTAGACTCTAGAGCCTAGATCCTTTTTGGGGCAGGTGACAAGAATGGAAAGTTGCTTGCAGTGCTAACGGCTGATGAATACATGCCTATTCTGGTGCCTTGTGTGCGTGACTCTACTGGCACCCTCAGATCCAGATGACCTGACTAGATGTCCGCCTGTTACCTGCGATCACCCCCCCGGAGTGACAGAACCGGGGTCTGTGTATGTAAACATGGATCTCCGTTCTGACATAGGGGGAATGGATGTGATCACAGGCCCCCTGTATATGGGAGCCGCGATCACTCCCCTCCCCCAGCCAGCCCAGCCCCCGTACAGTTAAGACACGCCTAGGGAACACAGTTAACCCCTTAGAGCGTCCCCTGAAGGTTAACCCCTTCCCTGCCAGTGACATTTATACAGTAATCAATGTATTTTTATAGCACTGATCGCTGTATAAATGCCAATGGTCCCAAAAAAGTGTCAAAATGGTCTTACATGTCCTCTGCAATATCGCAGTCCCGATAAAAATTGCAGATTGCCGCCATTACTAGTAAAAAAAAATAAATAAATAAAAACCCCATAAATTAATTCTCATAATTCGTAAACGTGGCAACTTTTGCACAAACCAATCAATAAACGCAGATTGTGATTTTTTTTTTTTACCAAAAAGATGTGGAAGAATATAAATCGACTAAAACCGATGAAAAAAAAAAATTTTTTTTATATATTTTTTTTGGATATGTATTTTAGCAAAAAGTAAGAAATATTGTTTTTCTTTTGCAAAATTGTCACTCTACTTTTGTTTATAGCGGTGATCAGAAATGATGCAGAGGTGATCAAATACCACCAAAAGAAAGCTCTATTTGTGGGAAATTTTGTTTGGGTACAACATCGCACGACCGTGCAATTGTCAATTAAAGCGACGCAGTGCCGAATCGCAAAAAGTGCTCTGGTCCTAAACTGGGAAATCCTTCCGGGGCTGAAGTGGTTAATGTTTGCCTTTTCAAATGCAGTGCCTTGCGAAAGTATTCGGCCCCTGTCAGGCTTTACAAGCATTCAGCAAAGGGAAGCAGATCAATGGGCTGCACCTAAAAGAATCAGGACTATACAGATAAGTGAAAATATATATTTTATTATAAAAATGACACACTTGCAAAACACCCAACACCAATAACAAAAGCAAGCAAGTGAAAGAAGGAAAAAACATGCCAACCCAAAAACAACACCTATCTAACTAACTAAATACAAATGCAAGGCAGATATCAAATGAGGA
>BLSH010559412.1:1722300-1738742 GCA_018402905.1 Glandirana rugosa
CTCAGTGTTTTTTTGTAAACACGAATATTTTTCGGGGGTAATGGACTTTATCGTTCTTTTTAACTACCCAAATGAAAATCCTGTGTTCTCGTGGATAGTATGCATTTTCCTTTTACGTATGATAGGTGCTCTTGTGTCCTAAAAGTAAACCCATCAATTTTTCTTGCTATTTCAGGTAATGGGGGCTTTTTATAAGCACAAATGTTTTTTTGTGACTCTTTGTCCTCTGTAAGCAAATTCTTAGACTCGACTTATGTACTGAAAGCCTTTTAAATTGAAAGTCCTTTCCTCCCTTTGTTGTTGAAGAGGATGTATTTTATTTGCATGCTTGAAACATGTTCTTTAGAAATTGCTGGCAAGATAGCTTTCCATTGTTATTCTTTTTTTTTATTATTCATCTGATTGACCAGGACTTGTACAACAACAACTGTATAGCCTACCATAGTCCGCATTCAATGAAATGATGTCATCTTGGCTTTAAAAGAGTAGGCACATTGAAAGGAGCTTTAAAACGCTATTTACGTATTGGCTCCATATTGTTTTTTTGCTGCTTTTCCCTTGTGAATCAGCTATTTGGTAGTTGTGCTATATTTTCACACAATGTGATGGTACATTGGTTGCCCTCAATTTTTCAAAGTTTACATTCGTATACAGTATATACCAGTGTTGACTTAAAATGAATTAATCCTTTGAATATATCTACTCATTAATCCCTTGCAGTATCTGCCTGTCTATGGCCAACCCTAACAATATCAGTCAATCATTCAATGTTTAAATCTAAATTCTATCATATTCTATCTTTAATAAATCATTAAAGTGTCATTAAACCCACATCATTAACCACTTCAATACTATGCACTTAGAACACTTTACTACCAGATCAATTTTCAGCTTTCAGTGCTGTTGCGTTTTGAATGAGAATTGCGTGGACGTGCGACGCTGTACCCAAACAAAATTTTTTATAATTTTGTTCCCACAAATAGAGCTTTCTTTTGGTGGTATTTGATCACCTCTGCGGTTTTTATTTTTTGCGCTATAAACAAAAAAAGACCGAAAATTTTGAAAAAAATAAAATAAAATTCTCTATTTCTGTCACAAAACTTTGTAAATAAGTAAATTTTCTCCATCACTGATGGGCACTGATGAGGCTACACTGACGGGCACTGATCTGGCAGTACTGATTGGCACTGATGAGGTGGCACTGATGATGAGGCACTTATATGCAGCAGTGATGAGCACTGCTAGGCGGCACTGATAAGCAGCACTGACGGGCACTGATATGAAACACTGACGGCCACTGATATGCAGCACTGACGGACACCGATAAGCGGCACTGACGGACACTGATAAGCGGCACTGATGGGCACTCATAGACGGCACTGATTGGCACTCATAGGCGGCACTGGGCACTGATAGGTGGCACTGATGGGCACTGATAGGTGGGCACTAGTAGGTGGCACTGGTGGGCACTGATATGTGGCACTGGTATGCACTGATAGGGGCACTGGTGGGCATATGTACAGAAAGGGGCCCATTCCCTGGTGGTCTAGGGTGGCATCTGAAGGTGGCATTAATATTGGGCACTATGCCCCTTACTTGGTGGTCTAGGGTGGTCTCCCTGGTGGTCCAGATTGGCTCCCTGGTGGTCCCTGGTTGGCTCCCTGGTGGTCCTGGGTGGGGACATTGCTGGTGGTCCCTGGGCAGGCTCCCTGGTGGTCTAGTGTGGCGATCCAAGGGGGGGCTGTGCTGATAAATCATCAGCACAAACCCTCCCTGTCAGGGATGCAGCCGATCGGCTCTCCACTCCTCAGGTCTGCAGACCTGAGTACAGGAAAGCCGATAAACAGCTTTCCTGTGTTACACTGTGATTGGTCACAGCTGATCACATGGTAAAGTGCTTCGGATGGATGGAAGATCGGTATTGCGGGGGGTCAGACTGACCTCCCACACCACCGATCGCTGCGATGCGCGCCCCCCCGGGCAAGCGGCGGCTTGTTATCCTGAGGACGTCATATGACATCCAGTCAGGATAACTGAGCCACTTCCCGGCCGTCATTCTGCATACGGCGGTCGGGAAGTGGTTGAAAACTGACTGTCAGTACATTCTATATTACATGCTGTTCATAATTACTCAGTAACTATGGGATTCATTTTCTGTATTCTGCAAAAAAACTGGTTGATCCTGTTGTTCCCTGCCCTTTCTCCTTGTCAGTGTCTCCGTTGCAGCCTGAAACTGTGTAGAATAACTTTTGCACATCTATTGAGCATGCTCCAGTTTCTGTTCCCTTCCAAGCATTTCCTCCTTTTCCTTATCTTTGCAGCCCATGTGTCTATAGACACATATGGGCGTATACACAGTGATAAATGACAACCTTCTCCCTCCCTCCTCCTCCTCCATACCCTCTAAACAGGTAAACACTATGATGGTGGGATATTGTTAATTGATGGAGGTATCACCTTCCTGTAATTCTAAGCCCATACAAACTATAGAAACTGGCTGGATGGGCTTGAAACAGGCTGTGATTGGCATAGCCTCCCATATATATTCAAATACATATTTGTATAACCATTTAAAACATTTATTTGATGTTAATTATTTTCCTTTGTATTCAGAAGGCTGTTTATCTTTTTTCATTGAACATGTGAAATCCTCCCACTTATGTTTCCCTGCAGAAAGGCTGGGAAAGAGCAGGGTCACATGACATCTGTATGTCTATTAGGAAAAAAGTACTTCAGTGTTTTCAGTGCACGGCGGGGGAGCTAATCAGCTGGTCCGGCGGCTGGTGTTCTTCGTGTCAGTCCATCCCCCACACAGTTAGAAAACACTTGCAGGGAACACACTTACCCCTTTGATCACCCCTGATGTTAACCCCTTCCCTGCCAGTGTCATTTATACAGTGATCAGTGCATTTTTTTAGCACTGATCACTGTATTGGTGTCACTGGTCCCCAAAAAGTGTTACTTTCAGATTTGTCCACTGCAATGTCGCAGTCCTGCTAAAAATCCCTGATCGCTGTCATTATCAGTATAAACCATAAAAAAAATTAAAAGTCTGTAAATCTATCCCATAGTTTGTAGACGCTATAACTTTTGTGCAAACCAATTAATATACACTTATTGGGATTTTTTTTTACCATAGATAAGAAGAAGCATACATATTGGCCTAAATTGATGAAGAAATTTTTTTTTCCTACATTTTTTTTTTTGGATATGTATTATAGCAGGGAGTAAAAAATATAGTTTTTTTTTCAAAATTGTCAGTCTTTTTTTGTTTATAGTGCAAAAAATAAAAGCCACAGAGGTGATCAAATACCACCAAAAGAAAGCTCTATTTGTGGGAAAAAAGGGGCATCAATTTTATTTGGGTTCAGCGTCGCATGCCCGCGCAGTTGTCAGTTTAAGTAACGCTGTGCCGTATCGCAAAAAATGGCCTGGTTATTAAGGGGATAAAACCTTCCAGGGTTGAAGTGGTTAAAGGGGTGCATAACTCAAAAAAGGTTAAGAACCACTGGGCTAAATTATGTACTTTAGGAAAGCATTTTACACAGGATCATCTGCTAGCTTGTGCCCACCCGTATTTAACAGTTGACCAGTCAGAATCTGAGAAAAAGTACAGTGCACATACCGTAAATCAAGAGTAAAAGAATCACTGTTTGGTCCTATACCCACATACTTCATAGGTATATTATAATACATTATAATTATATAGTATGTGGAAGGAACAGATGCTCTATTGTGGGATTATTGCATACATGCCATGGACACCCACTGAGTCCTAAGCACCCTTGGTGGGTGATCTGGCCCTGTCAGAACTAAATTGCTGGATGGAATTTATTTGGCTTTTAAGTCATGATCAAAATCACCATGACCATGTAGTCAGAATACTAACCATACTCTTGAATGTAACTTTTTTTTAAATACAGTAGATATTTATTATATTTGAAGTTATTTTAACATTTTTTGCATTCCGTTTTACAGTGAAAATCAAGCTTATCCATCACTAATGGGATAGAAAAGAAAGAAAAATGCAAAGACAATGCAATGATAAATATAGTAAGAAATAAGATAAAATTATGTTAAAGCCATGTAAGTTGAAGGAATCCTTCCAGATATGTGGTCCTGCCGTACACCTGGAGTAACCATTTAGGAAAATAACTAAGATTCCAAAGCCTGCTCATCTATCTCCATTAAGATCCCTACAATAAGTGATGGTTTGTGTTGTAGTGATGTAAAGCAGAGATCATCATGAATCCAATCACATAGATAGTAATTTCCGTCTTTGAAGTATCCACTCATCATTGCAATTTACATTATTATCACTTAATTTTACTTACTGGTAACTTACTGAGTTCCTCACTTCTGGTTCATCTGTACGTATATAATTTTCCACATGAAAAATATCAAACTTATATTTTTATCGGGCACCGACTAACACGCTATTACATCAATCAGTATAGAATGAGCCACTAAAAAAATGGCTCTGTCATACAGACAGTTGTCAGACTGACAGGAGTCTGGGCATTTAAACCAACAAGCATGTGCTTAGCAGGAAAGGACTGTGGGTTGTACAAGGTAAGCCAGAGGTACTTACACTGCCAGCAGTGATAATTTCATTGACAAAATGAATACTATTTTAGTCGACTAAAATAAGACTAAAACTAAAACAATTCAGATGACTAATACTAAAATGGCATTTTAGTCAAAAGACTATGACTAAAACTAAATTGAAATATGATGTCAAAATTAAGACTGGTTACACAGTGCTGTGAAAAAGTATTTGCCCTGATTTTTTTTTTTGCATTTTAGTCAACTAAAATCTCCAGTACATTTTAGTCGACTGAAAGCTAATGGATTTAGTTAAATTGTAATGCATTATTTAAGCATTTCTTTAGAATTTCCAAACTCATTATATACTCCTGGAGTAAAAATCGAATAATGTGTTATTATTTATGACATCAAAGCAGTGCCCCGCCTCCAAAAATTAAAAGTCAGCAGCTACACATACTGTAGCTGCAGACTTTTAATACTAGGACACTTACCTGTCCTGGCCATTTCCATCGACTGTCGGGTGTTGCCACTGCCGTTGCTGGTAAGGCCTTTCGGCTTCACGACTGGGTCCCTACTGCGCATGTGCGAAGAGCGCTGTGCTTTCCAACTGGCCCGGCAACAGGGGAAGGAGGAGGGAGGAGGAGGGGGCCGTACTTCTGATGTACCTCGCCATCAAAAACAGGTACCCGCTCCCCCCTCCCCCGAAAAGATGCCCAACGTGACACTGGAGGGGGGAGGAGACCGATAAGCGGAAGATCCACTTTTGGGTGGAACTCAGCTTTAAGGTTTGAACATGCACTACAGACAAAGATTTAGCCATTGTGATACAGTGCTATGAAAAAATATTTGCCCCCTTCCTGATTTTTTTTTTGCATACTTGTCACTTACACTTAAAGTATAACTTAAGTGCAGAGGGATTAGAACACTTGTCAGTTTTTATTGCTGCCTGTGCCCCCGTTAGGAAGATTCACCCTCTCTAATTGTCCTGTTTACTATTATATTTGAAAGTTAAAACAAAATCCCACGTTTTGGGTTGTCCTAAGGAAAGAAATGGAGGGAAAATATTCCAATGGGGACCTGGGGGTCCCCAAGGAATTCCCTTAATTTGCAGAGAGTCAACAACACACCTACAATTATGTGGACTAAGTGCTTTTCTTCTGAGAAAAGTGCTTTGGTCCAGGAATGAATTTGGCTGCTGTATCTGGCTAGTTGCAGGGACCTGTAGCTAGGAATGTATTACACTGTACAGTGTGAATAATTTACAGAGATGGTATTTCTATATATTTTTGTACTTAAATTATTTGTACAGTTCCCTTTCCAAGTTTGTTCCCTTTCCCCCTCCCATTTTCTGCTTTGGGATACTCTGCTCCAGGAGCGTCTTTTTCAATTAGGTTTTTTTTTAAGCTAAGGGACCAGCTGGGGTTTAGGGGGGGGGGGGGGCATGAGTGTAGCGCCCCCTGGGTAAGTGGGAGCCAGAGTATGTGGGGGTTTTGTTTACATGAGGTAAAATTTAGTCGGGCCTGACTGAGAGCAGGCCTGATTGTTTTGATTCTGGGTCGGGAGTGGCTCAGGTAACACTGGGCTGTTCCAAGATGAGGTCACCAGATCCTCCTACTTCTTTCCAGAAGCCCAGAAAGCATAAAAGCTGAAGCAGAGGTAAGTGAATCAGAAGACTGCCTGAACAGAATAGTGAAAATTCCTTTGACAGGCAACATAATAGAAATATATTTATTACTGCTGTATATTTATATGCAAGCCTGAGGATTCCCTTTGTGGTGGACTTGGAGGTAGTCAGAGTACTTAGTTTTCATTAGTGATTTGATTCCCACCTGCTGCATTTCTACTTCTGTTGTTACTTGGCTTGCTTTTTTGTATGTAGTGCCCCCCGGGTAAGTGGGAGCTAGATTATGTGGGGTTTTGTGGTAAAATTTAGTCAGGCCTGACATAGAGCAGGCCTGATTGTTTTGATTCTGAGCTGGGAGTGGCTCAGATGAGGTCACCAGATCCTCCTACTTCTTTCCAGAAGTTGCTGGAATATTCTGGAGAGAGAAGCTGGAGGGGAGGTGTAATCATTCGGGTGTTCTAAGGAGGCCCTGACCAATCTCCTAACTGCATTGGCAGGGGGCAGGCCTTCTTAAATACCCTGGGACAGCTCAGTCGGGGAGGAGAGTGTCGGGTAGAAGAGTGGAGAGTGTAACAGAGGTGCTGTGGAGGCCTCATCCAGGAGGGAGTCCTCAGTCTGGGGGGGTGACCTGGAGGCCCGGAGGCTTGGGTGCAGCCAGGAGTGGAGTCCGTTCCTGAAGTAGCACAAAGGAGCAGGAGAGCAGCAGAGAGGCTACACTAAAGACTCTTTAAAGGATCCACTGGTGTCAGACCCTGGGAGCTGGACGAGAAGGCTGGGAGGAGTTAGTGGACAGTCTGTGGAGGTCAGAGAAGCCAGTCTGGGGAAGGAGTGTAACGGGACAGCAAGGTGGGCCGGAGTGGCCTGGAAGAAGGATGGGCTGGGAGTAGTAGTTCATACAGGCCCAGCTAGCACCAACGTACTTAGCTACACAACTGAGGGCCTGTGGCTTCACAGCTAGGAGCCCGGGGCCCTTGCCTGTAATGGGTGGTCCGGAGGTCCTGTTAGCAGAACAGCAGGCCTCACCATGTGCTAGCTGTGATGGAGGAAAGGCCTGACAAATTGCCTTTCAGGCCTGGAACAGCAAGCAGAGTGCAGGAGAGGAACAGTCAGCAAGTGTTAGTGCTGGAGGAAGAAAAGTGTATATACTGTGTGGGCGATTAGCTCATAGGGGACACTTTTCAGAGGAAAATACTCAGCATGGAGGTCAGTTTCTTTAAAATCTGCTGGCTTGCCAGGTTTATTGTCACAGGTTTGCAGGATCAAAACACATAACAAACAAAAAACAAAACCTTGTCGTCCAGAGCTAAACTAAACAATCAGGTTCCTTTCTATACAGTGTGGGGCTATCCCCTACACCCACAAAACATGAGCACAGTGCAAACCTTGATCTTTGAGTCCAAATTAGCACACAGTGCTCACTCAGCTTTCTCCCTCCGAGATCCAGGATAGAGCTCTCCTCTGCTCTCTTCCTGGTCATTAAATGCAGGTGGAGAGGGGTTTGAGTAGACCAGAAAGTCCGGGCCGGAACCAGCCCTGCCACGGTGTCTGGCAAAAAGCGGGACGGACTCTCGCTAGTCGCCTTAAAGTGATCACATGTGAGGCGATAAGTATTGCCCATCCATTATGGCACCTCGCATAACGTCACAACTGTCAGTGTATATAGAAGATTTCTGTGCAAATTTCAATGGGCATCCCACAGCAACCCCCTTTCCCCATTCAAGTTTAATCCCCTAATAAAACAACAAAACAAATACCGGCCTGTTCTGTGACTCCGGATACATGGAAAATTGTGTTTGAGGGCAGCGGCAGGTGAACCACATCTACCAGCCACTCCCAAGGGGGTACATGGCAAGGCTGGCCCAAGACATTGTGCTGCCTGGGTCAAATAATGAAATGCTGCCCCCCCTCCAAAAAAAAAACATTACATCCACTAAAAGGATTCCACATCCATTATATTATATCATGATAATTAAAACTAAAATTAAATTTATCAGAAAGTCAGATTTACATGCAACAGCACCTTGTCTATGTGCAAAATTATATGACATACCATTATGTTCAATTGCAAGGGGTGGGTTAGGGCAGTAAATGGACGGGCTAGGGTAGTAAAGGGGCGGGCTAGGGCAGTATAGGGGCAGGCTAGGGCAGTATATAGACAGGCTAGGGTAGTATATGGACAGGTTCAGGTAGTAAATGGGCACACTAGGATAGTATATAGATAGGCTAGGGTAGCATATGGACAGGCTAGGGTAGTTTATGGACAGGCTAGGGTAGTATAGAGACAGGCTAGGGTAGCATATGGACAGGCTAGGGTAGTATATGGACAGACTATGGTAGTATATGGACAGGCTAGGGTAGCATATGGACAGGCTAAGGTAGTATAAGGACAGGCTAGGGTAGTATATAGGCAGGCTAGGATAGTATAGGGGCAGGCTAGGGTAGTATATGAACAGGCTATTGTAGTAAATGGGCATGCTAGGGTAGTATATACAGGATAGGGTAGTATATGGACAGACTAGGGTAGTATATGGACAGACTAGGGTAGTATATGGATAGGTTAGGGCAGTATCGGTGCAGGCTGGGGTAGTGTATAGACAGCATGGGGTAGTATATAGACAGGCTAGGGCAGTATAGGAGAGGCTAGGGTAGTATAGAGGCAGGCGGAGGGGCAGTTGTCATCATGACACATAAAACTGCTGGAAAAAAATTTTGGTCGGCAATTTGCTGGGTAAATATAAGAGAAGGAGAGGTGGCCGTGGTTCAATTTTATGCCCCACTGGGATCCATGGTAGGGCCAGCCCTGGCACATGGCCACATGTACTTATATCTACTCTGTTCAACCTCGGTTTGATTACTTGTATGCCTTCTGATTTTGGATCTGCCTACTGACTTTGTACGGGTACTACTGGCTTCTACTATCATGATGCTGACCTATCCAGCTTTGTTTCTACCACTGGCTTGGTACCAACTATTTGAATCTGCTATATTGGCACATATCTGGACCTTTCTTTCATCCGCCAACTTGATGCTTGTTACTGGACTTATAGTGTTCTTCTGCTGACCTGGTTTTCTAACCTAGCTCCTGTCTGCAGGTTTACTCTTCTTCTTGGCTTGTTTTCCTGACTTGCACTTAGCTTACATACAGGCCGAGACTCAATTTAGGGTTTTCCAGACCTTTTTTAAAGCGGAGTTCCACCCAGAAAATTTTTTTTTGGCATCCACTCTTTTCATACTAAATAAATGTAATCTTTTGTTTCCTTACTTTCAAGCCGCCTAGTAATTACATGTATTTTTTACTCACAATTTTGTTTCTCTCACTGCTGGACTTTTCCATTTTAGGTGAGGGCATCTGAAGCCCATTCGTCGTCTCCTGGCATCTCTTCCTGAAAGAAGTGCTTGGTGGGTAACCATCATTCACTCCTCGATCTCGGTCCGCCTTAAATCGCGTAATTTCCTGTCTGGAAATAACACAATTTTACAGTACAGGGAAGGCCACTGACTCCTGGGAAATAATGAGTCACATCTCCCAGGAGGCCAAGCGAAGCAGGAAGTGAGGAGAAGAGCCTAGGACCTAAAAGGGGCAGATTACAGAGACCACCTAGCAACAAGCGACTTAGGGTGAGTATATATTTTTTTTCCTTCAAAGGTAAGTCTATACAGCAAAGGACTTGAATGATGTAAAAAAAAATCTGGGTGGAACTCCGCTTTAAGCTGTTATCAGGTTACCAACTCCTGCACTTCTTGCACTTCTTGTCCCGATGAGACCCTACACTTCTACTTTAGTACTCTGGAAATACAAAAGTTCTGATCTGAACCTGAGTAGTTGAAACAGTTTCATTTTTTTTTCTTTTGCTTGCTAGCTTATAGAGGTGTACTGGGGAATTTTTTGTGTTTTGTAGATTGACTTGCCCTGTGTTTCTATTTGCTAGTAGAGTGGCAGCTATTGTTCCTATTTTGAATTTGGTACAGACACAGACTGGAAGCCTTTAGCTGCCCCTGGCCATGTCTGGGCTTCTAGTGTACTGCTGTGCCATTAAGGAGGTAAGGGCTGCCTCCAGATAAACCTGCTCTTAGTTTGTGCCTTGCTATAAAGCTGCATTACCCCACCACATTTTCTACCACCCCTTGAAAAGTGATCCATTGTAGGTCACTTTTCAGAGGGTAGCAGAGCAGCAGCTTCCAGATATTCAAAAGCCTCTATTGCTGCCTCCTGAATGCTTTTTTTTTGTTCCCCTGATTTGACACTTAAATGGGTGAGTGTCACAGGCGGTGCCACCTGTCAGACTCCACAACCCTTATTTTCAAATATAGGCAACAAAATATACACTTAGCAGTGGTGGAGCGAGAAGCAGGTGCTCGTGGTATCCTTCTGGAAGGATAAAAATTAAATCCATTTGCTGAAAAGAGGCTGTAGCCAAGAGACAGACCCTGACAGCACAAACCATGTCAAAAAAAGGAGAGAAATCTCCTTAGGATGTTTCAGAAAAGAACATACATTGGGGAGGACAATGGCCTGGTTGAGGTAGGTGGAGGAAACCAGCTTAAGTTGGAGAAAGGCTTTAGGCCTTGGAAGAACCTTGTTCTTGTAACACTAGGAACTAGGTGATTTAAGTCTGAAAAGAAAATCTCCCTTACAGGTTTGAAGTGCGGCCTCTGAAGGACTGAAAGAACCAGCTTAAGGTCCCACAAAGTCATAGGGGAACATACAGGGAGGGAAATGTGTGTGATACGTTGCACAAAAGTCTTCACTAAGAAATAAGAGGCCAAATGCTGATCCAGACTAGACTGGAGGAAGAACCGGATATGTCCCACTGACATGATACTTCCTTGCATACTACACAAAGACATTTTTTTGATAGACTTTGAGAGAAGTCAACTTCCTAGCCCTTAAGAGGGTATTGATGACCATATCTGATATGTGCCTGTGCTTTAGGACCTAGGCTTCAATAGCCATGCCATTAAAGCCAGCAACCGAAAAGCACTATAGGGGACTGACCCTTGGAACAGAAGGCCTGGATGTTCTTGTAGGGCCTATAAAGAGTTTACCAAAATCCATATCTTTCTGGGCCAGTTTGGTGCAATAAGAATCACCAGAATGTGCTCTATCTCAAGCATGCAGAGTAGGCATGGAAGAATCTGGAGAGGTGGAAAGGTGTAGATCATGTGGGATTGATCTGACAGAGTCACCAGAGCACTTTGCAGGCTTGAGGGTCCTTGCACTTAGCGCCAAATCTGTGCAGTTTGTTGCTGAATCTGGATATTTATATCCTGCAGCAAACGACTTGGAAAACCTTGAGGTAGAGAGCCTATTCTCCCAAACAGGCCTGAGGACTGTTCGACTGAGAAAATCCTTTTGCCAGTTTTCTACATCAGGGATGTGGACAGTGGGCAGGGCCAAAAGGTGCAGTTCTACCCAAAAATTATAAAGTCTACTTTCCTTTGAGTGGCATGACTTCTGTTGCCCCCTCGATGATTTATGGCTGACAGGATGTTGATGAGAAGCCAGTATTCCTCCAATGACAAGTCCTCTGGGCATCCAGTACTCATCTGCAGCCCAATATGCTTGCATGTGTCATGAGAACTTTTCATATCTTTGGGAGAAAAGTTTTCTCTGACTCCGGCGTCATGTTAGAAACCCACCACCTCAGGGAGAGTCTGGCCTTGCTGGAGTGGTGTAAGGATCGAGTTTGTTTGTCCCACACTGCTGGAATATTGCATAGCAATGGCTTGGAGTTAAACTGAGCATTCAGCACTGCCTTAAAGGAGGACACTATCAGGCCCAAGACAGACATGTCTCATACAGGCATGAATTGAGGGCCACCCTTGAGACTGAATGGCTGCAGGACATTGGCTGACAGCTAAAGGGAGGACTAATTCTTTATCGGGAGATCATCCAGGTAACCCGCAACATGTATCGCCTGAGAATGGAGCAACACAAGGACCGACAGGGGCAAGCACTGTGGTGAAAACAAGCCAAAGGGAAGGGTGATAAATCGGTAATGCTATGTACCCACAGCAAAACACAGATGGGATTGATGAGGGGAAAAATGGGAATGTGCATATGTAGCACCCTGGTCCTAATCAGGGCTGCTCACGAATTTAGTTTGGTAGGTGGTAACTAGCCTGGCTGATTGTTAAGGTGACCCTAAACCTGAATCTGGTGCACCTCTCTCTTCTGTCACTAGGGGGCATTGCTGCCTGTGGCATTAGAATGAGACGGGCATAGCGAATTCGGGTTAGGAGTAGATAGTGTGTCCCAGCCAATTGGTGAAGGTTTCTTTGGGCCCCATGGCCTGCTGGGAGAGCCTATATATTTGGGAGGAGTCAGGTGTGGACGTGTGTTGTATTGCTCCTGGTTGCTAGGCCAGAAGCCTGAGGGCTATCCGGGAGCACCTGGCTGCTAGGCTGTCCGAGCCCTATCCAGGATTATGAGAAGCAGCACAGGGTTGGGGCTTCAGGTCAGGAGCCTAACCAAGTTGCAGAGGTTCAACTGGAGGGGGAACCAAATGTTGCCAGAGGTGAAGGAGAAGCAGTTGCTATATGGGACGACCACTTCTGTTATCAGAGGCAAGCGAGGATCAAGGTCAGAGATAAGGGGGATACAGTTGCCACCAAGGGACAGCCACTCCTGTTATCAGAGGCCAGTTTGTGGAAGTCTTAAGAAGTACCAGAGCAGCCTTTTTCACTAGCCGGGGACGGTGAAGAAGTGGGAAAGCTTCAGCAAAGTCAAGTCAGAGACCCAGCAAGGTAGCTTGGGTTAAGCTTGAGAAGAATACAGAGGGTTAGCTGTGGAAGAGCTCAGGGGATCCAGTGTTGGATGGGATCTTGGAAGTCTAGTGAGAGACTGGGAGCTCAGTGTGAAGATCTACAGTAGGATACTGTGAGATGTGAGAGAAGATCTACAATAGAATACTGTGAGTTACGCCTTCAGGAGTTAAGACAGACTCCATTAAAGTTTCTGGGGAGCATGTGTGCCAGTCCCTTGGCAGGGGAAGGAGTTGTTGGTCTGCAGAGGAGGAGAAGGAGATGCTGCTGCATACAACGTCATTGCGCGTGCATGTGTTGCGGTACCACTACCCAGTGGAGAACAGGGCCTATTGGAATATCTATGTTCCAGGTATTGGTCCCAGCCTGAGCAGACAAAAGGGCGTCCTTACCAACACCGGAGTGCGGTATGCACCTACAGGTAGCCTCGCGCTCTACACTGCGGGAGGCTATGAAGCCATTGGGCTGCTCTGTGAGAAGTGTTCCAGCCTGGCTGCAAATGTCCAGCAGACATTGTGGAGAAACACCACTTGAGGTAGTCTTGCCTGCCCTACCCCCACAGTTGCTGCAGTTGGACTGGGAGAAGAATGTTGCAATCCCAGCTCGGGAAACCACCAAGAGTCCTGCTGCCTTCCCCCGGCTTGCTAAAGAAGCTGCTCCTTTAACCCTTGCGGCTGATCCAAGGTCAGGTACTCCAGTCATCTCCTGGGGGTGCGGCGGTCGGGCCCAACTATGCTCCTTGATGGTAGAACCTCCTGGGGAGAAGACACCGGAACCTGGTAAGCCTGATATGTGGGAAAGTAGGGTGCCTGTGGGGACTGTAAAGCCTTTGGCCACTAAGGGAGCAGAGTTTGAAAAGTTATTGGCGGTTAGTTTAAAACGCAACTTGCTCCCGGCTGAAGAGTGCTCCATGAAGACTGATCCTGATATACTCTCTGATCGGATCTCTGAAATGCTGTCACATACTCTGTCCTGGCCTACCCAAGTTCGGGGACCCCAAAACGTTGCCCAGGCTGTCCAAACTACAGAGGATCATCATAAAGAAAATAACTGAAGAGTATGGCTATCTATAACCCTACGTGCCTGCCCATCTGGAAGCTGAAATCGAGGGAAAAAGAATGCAGTGGGTTGGCGTTGCTATTCGCAGTTACCTAAAGCTTCCTCTTTATAGTGAGTTTGAAAAGTTGTCACCAAAACATACTGGGAAATACACTAATGTTCTATAGACCTCGGATTATGGCCATCACACTTACCCTGACTGTGTAGTTATCCATCGGCTCAACCACAAGAATGTACAGTACTATATCACCACTATTGGCTCAAGTGGACAATCACTTTAATTGCCTGACCCTAGGTATTATTGGTGATATTTCATGACTGTGACAAGTTCATTCTAACCAGTGTGGACAGACTGAGATATACTTAAAGTGCAAGGGGACTTTGCTGAACAGGAAGATGGGTAGTTCTTCAAGATATATAGTCCCTTGCATGTTGGTATGGCTAAAGTGTTGTCTCCAAGTGGCCATACATATCGTTCCAGCGTTTGTCCCTAGGAAGAAGAGAACCTGCTGGAAAGCTGTTGATTATGTTGTTGCACCTCAATTAAAGTGCCTGTTGAACTTTGGGGATCCAAGGACAATGGGAAGTTAGTTATTTAGGTAGACTGTGCTGTGGCAAAAAGAACAAGTTCTCACCTTAACCACTTCCCGACCGCGTGCCGCCTTTTTACAGCGACAGTGTGGCTCTATTCCGCGAATCGCCGTAAATAAACGGCGATTCGTGGACGGGCAGCTAGGGGGCGAGAGCATCTGTGGGCGTCTTACCCACATAGATCATATCACAGGGGCATGTCAGAATATAAATCACACATGTGGTGGCACAATTTGAGGCTATAGATTTTGTAGGCCCGCTTACGCTCAGAGTCTATGAATTCATCAGTCCTCTCAACGTACCTACAAACTTGACAGTGCCCGCAAGCGAACATGCCCTTACTTCGTGGGTAAGAAGAAAGCCAGGTATTGTCCAAAGAGGGAACGAACTCAGATCTGGTCAAAAGATCAGATAAATTAGGGGCCCTCCTAGCTACCATATGTGGGTAGTTACCCACAATCTTGGCCAAAATCGGGCATTGAGTAAGGGAGGGCCAGTGCTTGGCCAACATATTCCTTACGTCTGGCCATTGTGTCCCGAACTCGCTGATAAAGCATACCGGCTCCTTCCCCAGTTCTCGTGTAGCCACAGTACTTTCACCAAACAGGCATTTACGGTCAGTCTCTATGGCTCCAAATGATTTGGAATTGGATTATCTCATGGTGAAGAGCCCCTACGGCCATGGTCAACAGAGCAGTCCCATGAGTCACCTGGGCAGGCTGTAGAGGTCTTCCATAAATAGCCTTAATGGCAAGTGGAGTGGCCCGAAGCTGCAGTGGAATCGAGTGCTTAGACACAAAGTCACTATCTATGAACAAGCCTGCAGCCCAAGAGTCGATTAGAGCCTGTATTTCGATGGACAACTCAGACCAAGAAAGGGTAACCAGAACCAGGGGCTTATCCTTAGGATAGTCTGTCCCCTACAGGACCGCAGGCTCAAGCTTCCCCCCCTGGACAGGTAGGACAAGACTTCAAATAGTGACTTGCCTGGCCACAATAAAGGCACAATCTCTCCCTCCTCCTAAAAACTCTCTTGTCCGCAGAGAGATGTGTGAAGCCCTACTGCATGGGTTCTAACTCACTGGCAGGCTTTTATGGGAGGTGAGGGAGGCACGGGTGGGACTGCAAAGCTTGAAGCCAAACGTACAAGAGGCTTCGGCAAGCTCTCCTTAGAGGAAGGTCTCTCTCGGAGTATGGCGACAATGAGAATGGCAAACGTGATGAACTTCTCCAGCTCAGTGGGTATGTCTCGGGCTGCTATCTCATCTTTGATGTTATCCGAAAGACCATGAGAAAAAGCAGCCACAGGAATTCCTGGTAGAAGGTGAGGTGGAGTTTAAATATGGCAACCAATGTCCAATATAAGATTTGTAAAATACCGTAATGTGCTAATTATCCATCTTTCTCTAGATATATTAAGCACAATTTTGAGAGGATGGCTGTATGTCTGTGTCTCTGATATCTACCTTTATTCATTTCAGTCAATAACAAAAGCATTTGGTGTCCTAAGGCTCCTGAAGAAGCCGAAATGTAGAGCGCACACCTGAAATGTTAATTGATACACTGGTGAATTGTTTTTAAATATTGTTCAGTATTTATTTGTGCTTTTTCTATATATTTGTCTCAATAAAAATGATTTTTTTAGATAAAACCTTTGTGTATGGCACCTTAAAATCCAATTTCCTACTTTCCTAATATCTTTTGTAAAACTAAGGGAGATGGTGCATAAATGTATTTGTATCCTCCATTGTCTCCTTACCTCTATATAGCATGTACTGATGTCAAATTTGACAGCTACTGCAGAGGAGAACAACCCCCTAACGCTGTCACAGGGAGGGGATACTTTGGGGGTCAG
>BLSH010559412.1:1754073-1765535 GCA_018402905.1 Glandirana rugosa
TTAACATCAAGGATTTATGATCATCCCCGATACATCTGAATGTTTCCATTTTGTCCGTCACACGTCTCCTAATCGAGACCGTAAAAAAACGGGAATACTTTGTGTATATTGATTTACAAAAATATTTACATAAATTGTTGGTTTTAAGTCGTTTATGTTTTTTACACAAGAATCCCAAATGTATGTGAAATTGTGAGTTTGAAAAAACTGAACACCACGTGGTTTTTTTAGATTTTTACTCACATGAAAAGATAGAATAAAATATTTACAAAAATGTGAGGGGTGTACTCACTTTTGTGAGATACTGTATATGTAAAAATAAATAAGTTCTTCACCACAAAAATTGTTAAATCTTTTCAGGTGTGCCGTGAACATTTTTAGATTTTTTTGGTGCACCACAAGTCAAAAAAGTTTGAGTGTTAAAGTGTATGTAAACCCTAAGAACACATTTTTTGTATTTGCTGAATTTTGGTTGTTAAATACATTTATAAAAACATTTAGTTATATGTGTTTCATAAGGGCAAAAAAATGCCAGAGCTAATCCTCTGCACACTGCCTGTTTTACCTTTGTAAGTCTACATAGCCCCTACTAGTATTTAGGAACTACAATTCACATAGTTCCCATGCTTAAAGTATATGTGAACCCCCCACCTTGTAAAACAACCCATTCAGCTTAAAAGAGAAATGAAAGGCAAAACATTTGTGTATAAATGGACAAAAACTGTATAAATACCCTTTTCCCCTTTTTATAAATGATCACATTCCCTCTGTTCTCAGCTGCATTAAGAGCTCACAGAGCTAGAGGAGGAGAAACAGCAGCATGTTGGTCTTCCCAGTTAATATCTGTGCAGGGGGGTGTGTCAGCGCAAATCTGATCACTGGAGGAGAGTGGACTGAGTTCCCAGCACAGCCAGAAAACTGACCATGCTGTGCTTTCATGCATAGTGTAGTTTGTTTTTAATAGAAAAGCAGAAGTACTGGTAAGAACACCAGATATTTCACACAAAGGAAGCAATACAAATACATGGTACAGCAGGCACATATCAGGAATATGTAATATTGGGTTACTAAATAAGAGATGAAGACAGGGGGATGGATTGCATAGTGCAGGAGATGTGCATGTTTTGCAGAGATGTACTGCATATGTTTTGTTTTTATTTTGCCTTGACAATGGCTCTAGGGTAACACTTTAATTGTGTATTTTACAGGTTTATCTTTAAAATCTTCAATGAAAAAATGAATGTATAAAAAAGAGTCAGTTTCAGGTTGCTTTGAGAGCTAATTAATAATATGTCATACATGTCGACATTTAAAAGGTTTCACACACCTGACTGAACACTTTTGTCCTCGTTTTATTTTATCCAGCTTTTATGAATAAGCCCCTTAGTGTTCGTTTACAGCTTGCCCTGTGTGTGTGATACAACACCTGTGAGCAATGAAAACCCATCATTCAAAGATTTTCTTAAACAGTAACTACATACACTATTTTTTATGTGCTGTTTTTGGCTGACAAGTGCCAATGATATTATGTGTGTTTTTGCTAACATAAAAAATAAAGCTATCTTATTACACATGGCTGATGCACAGTCACAGTTGAAGGTTGAAAATGCCACTTTGACTCAGGACCAGATTGCTACTCTATCCTCCACCAGCTCACTCTTTCATGCTAACTTGAAGCTTACCTCAGAAATTGATGGGAGTCGTAGCTGGGAAGGGAGTGGAGCTCCATGAAAACTCCTAACTTGACTCCTAACATATTAAATGTGGCAAGGTGTTAAACTTACTGATGCAACAAGGACAAGAAAAGCAATAGAAGTTGAATAGTCCCCATTGGTGTTAGTGTTGGTAGTTGTCTTGTGGCAAAAATTGTACTGGGGAATGAGAAAGTGGGCAAAAAGTGCTTCATGCTACAGCTTGAGCTACCTATTATCGTATGCTGCTTATGCTGTTGCTCATGGTGCCCAGATCCAGTGGCGGCCTGTCCATATGGGGCGCAGGGGCGCTGCCCCCCTTATCCATGCGCCTGGCCCCTAATCTACATGCAGTACGCCGGACACATGGATTCCAATGAGGGTTTTTTTTTTTAGAAGAAGAAAATGATTAGAGCTTGAGGCTCTAATTGGCTTTAAAAAAGGTGGGCTCGGAGACGGTGAGTGACAGACCCTGGGAGCTGGAAGGAAGGCTAAAGCAGGCTGGGAGAGGAATAGTGGACGGTCTGTGGAGGTTTCAGGAGCCAGTCAGGGGAAGGAGTGTCACTGAAAGGAAAGCAGGCCGGTGTGGTCTGGAAGAGGGATGGGCTGGAAGCTGTAGTCCATCAAAGGCTCAGCTAGCACCAACGTACTAAGCTACACTTGAGGGGTCCTTGACCCTGGCCTGTAATGGGTGGTCCGGAGGTCTTGCTGACTGAGTGCAGGCCTCACCATGTGCAAGCTGCGGTGAACAGAAAGGAGTTAAGTGAGCCTGATAAATTTCCCTTCAGGTTAGGAGTAACAGTGAAGTGCTGGAGGACATAGAGTTGTATATACAGTCGTGTATATAGTTTGTCCTGTAAAGTAATTCTTTGGGGCATCCCACAGTCACCCCTTTTCCCCATCCAAGTTAATCTCCTAAATAAAACAAACAAAAACAAGAGCCGGCCTGTTCAGTGACTCCAGATGTGTGAGATATGATGGGATTGAAGGCAGCCAGAAGGTGAACCACAACTACTAGCCACTCCCATGGCTACATTTGGGGGCTTGTTTCAGGGATTTACCCGTAAGACTGCCAGTCGTCACCCATAGCAACCGCAAGAGAACCCTGCAGGGGAATGTGATCGTCTGTTTTATTGTCGATGCAGACTTAACTGTGGAAAAGGACTTTTGTGCTCTGCCCTTGAACTGTGCTAATATAAGTGTGTTGTTATCCATAGCAGCCAGCGGGACTCGCCATTAGTATTGCTGCCTGCTTACCCAGTTGCTCCAAACCAATGCTGGGGATGGACACTTATTATAATCCTGCAATTCAGTGACTCTGTACCATGTGTCGTTACCCATGGCAATCACGACGGGCGAACTTGCTCATGGATTACAAATATGTCCTGCGACATGCTTCGACTGGACATTACCACTGGATTACAAATGTGCTCAGCGTTCTGCTAAAGCTGGGCATTACAAGTACTTTTCAAATGTCTGTTCCAATCCCTGCCTGCAGTAAAAGTATGCTGGGGGGTGTTTCTGCTGAACTAAGAGAGACTATGTTAAGCAGCTGTCCAACAAAACTGTGGCTACTACAATTTACTGTTGCTACCAGCAACCACCGGCAAGTCGGGACAGGTCCTGCTAGCATCAGTGTGTCTGTAAAGTTTCATCCTTCACACAAGGGGTTACAGCCTTGTGACACGCAGCAAGCCTGCTTATCAGGACATTTAGCGCCAACCCATCTGGAAACGCGGGGGTGGCGCCACGCCCTGGAAAAGTCAGCGCGCGTGCGACTAGCAGTAGTCACCAGGGGAGAGATGGCGGAAGGTGGGAGACTGATACCAGTGCTCACTTGATTGCCCGATACGGACTCTGGTCGACACAGGGGTTCGATTGGAGCCAAGCGGGGGCATCGCCCTGAGAGTCATTGAAGGGATGGAGCGGCTGTGTCTTGTATGCCTGTCAGATTCTCACCACGGACGTCACTGCCTGGGCTCAGTGCGGCCATTGTGACGTTCTGCTCACCCGGGGGGTATCTACCGAGCAGGAGCCGCAGTATTACTTGGTGGACCTGCAAGCAAGGCTATGCGACTGCAGCCGCAGAAATCCGGGAAGGCTGGATCGGGCCTAATGATGTTGAATGAAGACAGGGTAGAGCTGCAGCCCAGTGGCTCCCCTGTGAAGGGGAAGGAGAGGCTGTTGTGGCCTGTGGCCTGGCCAGATACCTGGAACCAGTGAGTACCATTGAGTGGGGGTCCAGGGTCCCTGTAGACATCCCAGCAGAGCTGGAGTCAGTGATGGAGGGGAAATCGCCCCCCTAGTGAGCAAGCTGAAGATGTCGGGGAAAGGGCCATAGACTGGGGATCACCCAGATTGCTGGCTGAATTTGGGTCCTTGGAGCACCTGGTGGAGTGGTCGTCTCTAAGTGAGGGGTCGGATGAGGAGCCGGAGACGGGAAGCTCACCGGTCCTCTATTTCTCCAATGTGGATAAGACACAGCCCCCTCAAGACACCAGATCAGCTGCAGGAACCCCCAGTGTCAACTACCAGACTTTCCTAAACAGGCCTTCCACTACCCAGACCAGAGCACCCACATACCAGCAAATGGTGGTAAGGTCCCCGGCTACCCAAGTTAGGCCTGGGAAAGGGAACCATTTTAGTTTACCTAGGTTCTCCAGGTACCAGAGGGATGTCCAACGCCGGGTTCCTTTAGAGTGGGGCCTGGATTACCCCTACGTCCCACCCCATGGCATGGACATTGTTGAGAGCTAGAGAGAGGAGTGGGAAGACAACATGACATGGCACTATCTGCATGTACCCAAGCCCTTGTGGGATCCAGAGAACAGCTGTTGGGAGAGGTTCATGGAGCTGAAAAAAGAGTGGAGCCTTGGGCGGCAATAAAGTGAGACTGTGATGATCATAAAGACCATCTGGCCTGCAAGGAGCTTTTCCATATCAGTTCCGGAGGAAGGGGGAGGTCGGAAGAGATTGCCCGATCCCCACAACTACATTTAAGGACTATTGGAGCTACAGCCAATTTAGGCACATCCAGAGACTGCTGGTTATGAAGAGGGATGTGCACCTTCCCCTGAATTGCAGGACAGGCCAACCTGCCACCCCGTGCCCAGTGGAAGAGACTAGCCATTGAAGGACACTCGGGTGAGGTCTTGCCCTGTTTTGTTCTATCTCTAAGACCTGTTATTTGGGGAGGGGCTCCTCCCACCAGGAACCTTAAAGAGAAAAAAAAACCTTTTCATCATTGACTTTCTTTGTTTCTGCTCCTGCAGTGAGCTCATAACCCCTCACTGGCAGAGCAGGCAGTTGAAAGAAGCACAGAGATGTTTATTATGTTGCTCTATCAGGAGGCTAATAACCCCCTCCGGGTAGACTGTTTCCCTTCTCTTAGGATTTCTGGGATAGAACGGCTGTTCATCCTCATCCATCGATAGTCAAGTAAACAGCAACTTTTAACTACTAATTAGGTGACTAGGGGCTTCTCTTTCGGGAACAGTGTTCTTACTCAGAAATGTATGGTATGTTGTATGTGGTTAGCTGCAGGGCTCTGTAGTTAGAAAATGTGACAAACTAAATAGTGTAGCTAATTGCAAAAAACAATGTGGGGATATATTTTTGCAACTAACTTATTTGTACAGTTTTGTATGTCCCCTTTCCAAGTACGCTCCCTTATCTCCTCCTTTTTTGACTTTGGGATGCCCTGCTCCTGGGCTCAGGAGGTATTTTTGTAGATTTCAGCTGGGGATCAGCTGATGTTTTTGGGGGGTGAATGTAGCGCCCCCAAAGTGTAGGTGTTTTTGTGCTGCTATAATGTTCTCTGCTTCAGTTGAAGATAGAGCAACAGTTACTTGCTTTCGACTAGACCAACTTATGGTTTCTTCCCCATACTGGAAGATGAATGTACTTGTGGATTTGCGGTCTGTACAGTCCCCGGCCCAATCAGCATCCGCATATCTGACCAGTTTTGGATAGGATTTTGCTGGTAACCGTTACTTCATCTGAATTGTTCCCTTGAGGTACTGCATTACTCTCTTAACTGCGTTCCAGTCATGCTAACAGGGAGCTGAAACTTTCCTGCATATTATGCCCACTTCTGCAGCTATGTCTGGCCTTGTCACAGTGGCAACATATAGCAGCTAACCGACTGCTCTGTGATACATATTATTGTTGGGTAGCAAGTTTTTTGTTTCATTGCTCTTTAGATAGCCTGGTTCTACTGGAGTTTTCACTACCTTTGCGTCTTGCATATGGAATTGTTCCAAGATTTTAGAGATTTTTAGTGATTGGTTGAGAAGATAACTTTCATCTTCTTCTCTCTCTATTTGGATTCCCAGATAGTAGCTAATGTTCCCTAGCTCTTTGATTTCAAAATTCTCTTTCAGCTTGTGAACTATCAGATTATAATCCCCTTCTTGTTCAAAACAAGTTATAACGTCATCAACATAGATAAGGATGTATATCCATCTGTCTTCTTGATTCCTGGAGTAGAGACAGGGGTCTGATTTATTTCTTGAGAATCCCTCTCTGGTAAGCACTTTGTTTACTTTCTCGTTCCACATCCTTGCAGATTGTTTAAGACCATAGATGCTCTTCTGAAGTCTAGACACAAGGTTGTCTCCTTGCTCAAACCCTGGGGGTTGCTTCATGTAGAGATCTTCCTTAATGTCTCCATATAAGAAAGCAGTGTTAACATCTAGGTGTTTCATTTGCATGCCCTTCCCAGCTGCAATGCTAAGAAGTGCTCTAATGGCGGAGTGTTTTACAATGGGAGCGAATGTTTCATCACAATCTTCACCAAACTTCTGGGAGTAACCCTTGGAAACTAGTCTGACTTTGTATTTGTGAGTATTCCTTTCTGCATCTGACTTTACTTTGAAAGTCCACTTACTTCCTATAGTTTTGCGGTTAGGAGGGAGCTCTGTGAGTGTCCATGTTTTGTTTTTTGAAGTGACTTTGATTCTTCTTCTGATGCCTATCTCCATTTATTGACTTCACGTTTTAGCAGTTTTTCTATGTCTTCCCATGATGTTGGTTCAAGTATGCTGTGTGTTTTGACAGTGTATGACAGCTTTGTAGTTTGTCCCCTTTGAAGTCCAATTGGATTTTCTGACTTCAGTTAGTCCAGCAGGATCTGGATGGGAACTTGATTCAGGGATTGTGAGTTCCACCTCTTGTTCTGACTCCTGCAGTGGTTCTCTCTGGTCGACCTTTTCGTCTGGTTTGTTGGGTATACTCACTTTATAGCTTTCAGGTATCAGTGTTTCTGGTGATGGACACTCATCAAAATAAACACTTCGGCTTATTGTCACTTTGTCAGTCTTTGAGTGTAGGATTCTGTAACCCTTAGTTTGCTCACTGTAGCCTACTAGAATGCCCTCTATGGCTCTGTTCTCCAGCTTGGATCGCTTTTAACTCGGAATATAGGCATATGCTTTACATCCAAACACTCTGATGTGCTCTAAGCTAGGCTTTGATCCATGCCACATTTCAAATCGAGTACTTTTTACTGGCTCTTGAGGGTAGTCTGTTCTGTAGGTAGGTTGTAGTTATGACTGTTTCTCCCCAGTACTTGTGAGGTAGCTTTGCACCCGCCAACATGTACCTGGCCATTTCTATAAGAGTGATTTTTTTCTTTCTGCTATACCGTTTTGTTCAGGAGTGTATGGTGTGGATGTCTGGTGTACTATGCCTTGTCTCTTCAGATATGAGCCCACTTCTTTGCTTTTGTATTCTCCACCATTGTCGGTGCGTATTATTCCTGGTTTGCGTTGGAATTTGTTGCTAGACATGGCCACAAACTTTTGAAGTTTCTCTGATGTTTCATACTTGTGTTTCATTAGATAAGCATCTGTGTACCTGGAATAGTCATCAATGAAAATAAGTAGATATCTGTTTCCACCTGACGTGAGAGTTTTCATTGGACCACATACGTCACTGTGTATGAGCTGCAGGGGTTGGGTAGTTTTTCTTTGAGAAACCTGTGGAAGGGGAGCATGTGTGGCTTTTGCTTCAATACAGCACTTGCATTTCATGAGCACTTTGCAAGGCATTATTGTCAAGTCTTCTGATAAGCCTTTTTTTTTATAATGTCCTGTATAGCTTCTGGACTTCTGTTCCCCAGCCGCTTGTACCATAAATTAATACATTTGCTGTGTATGTCATTAGAGACTATATTGGCTTGCTGGTCTGTGGTGATGAGTTTGTATAGGTGATCATCCAGTTTTCCTTTTGCAGGTCATTGCTTATTATTGTTATTTGTGCATTCATCACCCTGAAACTTGACTGTGAGACCCTTGTTTGCAAGACTTTGCTCTGATAGAAGGCTGCCTTCCAGTTCTGGAACATACATCACTTTCTTTACAAGAATACTGTGGTGACCACCTTGTGGTGTAATGCAGTTCAGAAAGCCCTGGCCTTTACCTCCGGCAGTGATGCTTTGTCTTTTGCACTGTAATCAACATTTGTGAAGAAGGTCTCATCACTAGTCATGTGGCTTGTCGCACCTGATTGTATGCACCAGCCGCCTGGTTGTGTGTCGCTTTAAAGGTGCAACTCCATGATGTGTCTTCAGTTTCCTTTGTGGCTGCTTTGACTCTTTCCTTTGTAGCACTCTAGCTTTTGCTGCTTGACTTTCCAGATAGAATAGTCCTTTTTTAAGTGACTGGTCCTTTTACAGCAAAAACAGGCTCTTCTTTCTTTGTTGCGCTTTATGCCTTTGTACGTCTTAAGAATATTGTTATCATGGTGCGTGTTTTCTTTCCTTCTGTCATATTCATCAATTAATTTATTAATAATCCCATGTAGCAAGTGGGGGGACAAAAAAGGGGGGAGGAAAACAAACCATTGCCACATCCCTAAATTGAAAGACAGACTAGAGAACAATATTACCCCTGGGATTTTGGTTGGCAAGTGTTTCCCCAGATACCATATAGTAGATAAGTATTTTTGCTAAAAAGCATCTTTTATTTGTGTATCAAGATTAAAAAGATAAAAATAACACGAAAGCACAGTATACAAAAGACATGATACCGCTGTACATACAAATGGTGCAAAAGCATAAAGTGCAAGATTTATGCCGGTGCACTAGGTGCTGAAGATCCCGACATGTTTCGGAAAATTATATTCTATTGCTTCCTCTGGGGATAAATGGTGGATGAGTTTGCACAATATGACAGCAGGAATGATGACTGAATGCCCCCCACCAAAGGCACCCAATCCACCAAATAGCACTCAAGGATGGAACAAATTTGGAGTGGGAGGGGTGGAAGGGGGAGAGACAATTGGGGGAAAAAAGACTCCAGGTGGGAATCTCCTAAGCATGGTTGAGTCCTCACGAGGAGCAAAAATGCAGGAGGTAGGGGCCAGTATATAGGACTAACACATCAGAAAGACTGAGTAAAATGGAGCATATATATAGTGTAGGCGACATGAGTGGTAAAGAATGTATCACAACGCGATTCACCTCCTCCAGTGTCCCACGGTTGGAAGTGTCCCTGGTCGTCCCAACACTTTCTTTGCAAGAATACTGTGGTGACCACCTTGTGGTGTAATGCAGTTCTGGAAGCCCTGGCCTTTACCTCCGGCAGTGATGCTTTTCCCGTTTGCTAGGAAAACTTTGTCTTTTGCACTGTAATCAATGTTTGTGAAGAAGGTCTCGTCACTAGTCATGTGGCTTGTCGCACCTAAATCTATGCACCAGCCGCCTGGCTCTGTGTCACTTTAAAGTTGCCACTCCATGATGTGTCTGCAGTTTCCTTTGTGGCTGCTTTGACTCTTTCTTTTGTAGATAGCTCTAGCTTTTGCTGCTCGACTTTCCAGATAGAATAGTCCTTTTTTAAGTGACTCGTCCTTTTACAGTGAAAACAGGCTCTGCTTTCTTTGTGCCTTTGTACAGCTTAAGAACCTTGTTATCGTGGTGGGTGTTTTCTTTCCTTCTGTCATATTCATCGATTAATTTTCATTTGACATATTCTAGCATAAGTTCCTGCTCGGGTCTGATTTCTAAAGCATTAATGAGAGCAGTATATGTCTCTGGAAGGCTTCAGAGGAGCAGGGCAACATTATGGTTATCTTTGATGTCCTCCCTGATGGTGCATAGCTGCTCTATGATCTCTAGCATAGCATTCACGTGGTCACACATGTGCTGGCCTTCTTCTAGTCTCATCTTATAAAGCTTTCTTAGTAGAAAGAGCTTACTGTTGAGACTTGAATGCTCATGCAGTTTTTGTAATGAAGTCCACATACCTTTGGCTGTTTTCTCTGCTCTTATGTGGATAAGCTGGTCAGCTTCCACTAGTAAGCTTATAATTGCTTTAGCCTGACTGTCTTTCCTATCCCAGTCCTTCCTCTCTCTGTCTGTGGGTCTGTCTGTATTCAGCCCTTGCCACAAGTCATCCTTGCTAAAAAGCATTTTAAGTTTAAATGTCCACAGCTGGTAATTGGCATTGTTCAGCTTTGCAATAGCAAACTTCACAACTGAACCCCTTGCCAACTTTCAGCAGCCTATATACAGTACTCACTGATTCACTGTAAATTCTTTCCAGTGCCTGGGCTTGCAGTATCCCCTTCACTGCCTGGGTGCTGCTGGGTGCGCTGGGACCCATAACCTGTTGTGCAGAGTATTGCAATTAAGCGCTAGAAGCTTCTTGGTTGCAGAGAATACTTTACTTTCATGGAGGAGTATCAGAACATAAACAGGAACTTAATAAAGGAGTACACAGAACTTTACATGATGTGGCTTTTTACAACATGCTTAAAGTGTTACTAAACCCAAAACAGTAAAATCAGTCTGTATATGCAGTATAGCATGCCTGTTATACTCACTGTGGAAATTAAGGGGTTAATCCTCCGCATTGTGTAAAAAGGTTGTTTTATCCTGTATGCCATAAATCCTTCCCTCCTGCACTATTAATCTGGACAAGTCCATATAATACACAGCAGCGTGGTAAAGCTGCACATGCTCAGTTTGGTCTCTTATGCTGGATAGAACATTTCCTGTTTCAGTTGAACTGCTCAGGTCACATGATATTGACATCATACATGTGGGTATGTATAGAGGCTGTAGTGGAAAACTCCTCCTACTTGAACACACAGCTATGGACAAACTGTGCAGGTTATTAGGAAACCATGGTATACAGATCATCCCAAAAGGTATAAAATGGCAGTATTTTAATGTAAAAAGAAGATTTATAAGCTGTGGGCGCTGTGGGAACTATGGGGGGGGGGCAGATGATCTATTTTCATATTACTAGGTACAGTCACTTAAAAGACTTTTTGAAAACTTTTGGCTGCTCATGGGTTTCTTTTGGGGGGGGGTGGCAATCGGGGTGGGCTTCGGACGCAGTGCTCTGCACCCAGAGCCCACCCTTTTTTGAAGCCTAATAGAGCCTCTGGCTCTAATCACGTGCTTCAAAAACACCCCCCCCCCATTTGAATCCATGCATCTGGCGTTCCTGTATGTAGATCAGGGGGCTGGTGCACCCTCTATGGACGGGCCGCCACTGACGTGTTGTGCACTCACTTTGCCAGAAACATGTCAATTCTTCTTGGACTACTTGCTGTATATCCAAGTGTCACTACCACACACAGAGCAGCAACTATGACTGTGGAGTGTACAGGCCTCTTATGGACCACTACACACCCTATTAACTAATGCAGCAGAAATGAGCAAGTTGAGCTCTGGAATCATACATTTCTTCTCTCCCACTTTTTATACACAGGCATGCTCCTACCGACATACATATACAGTGCCTTGAAAAAGTATTCACAACC
>BLSH010559412.1:1789342-1806734 GCA_018402905.1 Glandirana rugosa
GTGGTGTAACACCGGAGTAGTATGTGTGACTGAGGAGTCGACAACGACTCGTTTTATTTCCGTCGAACGTACCTTTTACAATAAAACAAACCTGAATATTTACGTTAATAACGAAGTCGTATAAGATCTGTACCATGTCTAGACGGTGAAATGTCAATCAGATTTCCCTGGGGGCGGGGGCCTTCCAATATTGTGCCGGGGGCGGGGGTCCCTTTAGACTAACTGTAAAGTGGCAGATCTGTACCATGTCTAGAATATGCTGAAGCAATAATTGCATTTATAAGTCCAAACTAAATAACATTTTCGATGCAAGCTGCCTTTATTTTGCTCAGCAACAGCTGAGGAGTCAGTGTGTATGATGAGGCCACAATGTGGTGCACTGGGAACAATATTAAAGATTTTTTTTTGGATAAATTCTGGTGTCACTTTGACTTTGGATGAAAGTAACGTGTGCAGAAAAAATGGGCTTTGGGTGTCGGTGGTGCCTTCACACCATAACCCTATAGAGGTGATCTTCATGGAGGCAAGGATTGGCCTTTCAGTAAAAAAATTGCAATGATATGCACCTGTCAAACAGGTGCAGAAAAATTGGTCTTTGTGTGTCAGTGGCGCCTTCCCATCTTAACCCTATAGAGGTACTCTTGATGAAAGCAAGAATTGGCCTTGCTGTAAAAAATTGCCTCATGTTCCTGACATCCTCAACCTCAGAACCAACATCTAAATCCAATAATGGCTGGGCATCATCAAGGAACAAGAGGCTGACGCTGTGGTCAAATAACTCAGCTGACTCCTCCATGGCTGATGTTGGGGCTATGGCAGGAATAGATGTGGACAAGGAGGCAGGTTTATCCACTCTGGCAACTGCAGGAGACTGCACACTTGTCTCTGCTTGCGTGCCAGAGGATGAGGAAGGTTTAGTAAGCCAGGCCACCATCTCATCTGCATGCTGTGGCTGGATAGCACAGGCAAACTCACTAAAGAGAGCAAATGATGCCCTGCCTGAGGTTTGACCACCACATCCCCCTTTGCCTGTGGACACATTTGTTGCTGGCCCCCTTACAGTGCCAAGGGAACGTCTGCCTCTCCTTGTTGTCCTTCCAGACATTATTGGGAGGTAGGGGGAGGTGCTTATTAGCACATGTAAAGAAGAAGTGGAAATCTGTATGTAGATGCACTTTAATCAATGTAAAGGGGTGATTGGCGCACTTTAATTTGAGTATTCACACTAAAAAGACACACTCCACAGATACACTATAATAAACTGCAGTATAATGCGTAAAACGTACAGTGACGCACAGAAATATATGGCGTTAAACTTGCAATAACACACAAAAATATATGGCGTTAAACTTGCAGTAACGCACACAGAACTATATGGCGTTAAACTGGCAGTAACGCGCACAAAACTATATGGCGTTAAACTGGCAGTAATGCACACAGAACTATGGCATTAAACTGGCAGTAAGGCACACAACTATATGGAGTTAAACTGGCAGTAATGCACACAGAACTATATGGCGTTAAACTGACAGTAACACACACAGAACTATATGGCGTTCAACTGGCAGTAACCAGTTCGTTAAACTGGCAGTAACGCACACAACTATATGGAGTTAAACTGGCAGTAATGCACACAGAACTATATGGCGTTAAACTGACAGTAACACACACAGAACTATATGGTGGTAAACTGGCAGTAATGCACACAGAACTATATGGCGTTAAACGAACACAGAAGTAAATGGCGTTAAACTTGGAGTAACAGACACAGAATTAGATGGCATTAAACTTGCAATAATGCAATCAAATAGGCGGTGCTCAACCATCACTACACTGACGCTATCTGAACTGCCCCTACTCTAGTTATACAATAATGTAAAGATTAGTGACACGGTCTCACTACACTACACTGCAACTATCTGAGCTGTCCCTACTCTACATATACATTAATATATGTATGAATGACACGGTCTCAATACACTACAGTAAAAATATCTGGCTGTCCCTACTCTAGCTGCACACTATGCAAAGCTGAACAATGGCCCTCACTACACTTACACTATCCCTAAACTGACATTAAACAAATATTCTACACTGAAAATTGAAGCACAATAGCACAGTATAGCACACTAACTAATAGCACTGAACAGAGCCCTGTTCTATCTCTCTCAAGGCGAAATCACACTGAAAATGGCTGCCATTGAAAGAATACCTTTATACTGTGGGGCAGGGATGAGCCATGATTGGGTAAGTCATGATAACAGTATCCAATCATGACTCTGACAGTGCTTTCACTGCTTCAGACAATCAGGGCTTGCATGCATTGTTCAGTGCCGCAATGCCTTTTGGTCGGTTCGGGGGGCCGAACAAATGGTCGCACGACCCGTTTGTTGGGCTATTCACCGAATGACCGAACAACAAAAGTTCAGCCGAAGTGTAAAATATAGAATATAGAATTTCTGCTTGAATATTGTTTCTTCTTTCCTTTACTGTTGCTTATTTTACCTTTACAGAAAAACATTCTAGAGATGCAGATATCAATTCCAGGCAAGTGAATTATTTTGACTAAGGTGCAACATTCATGTAATAGTTACGTAGATGCTTTTATCATTAGTAGAAATAGTCTCAGCAGTGAAATATGCAGATAAGAGGCAGAGCCATTTGTAGATAGAAAACACAGCAAGCCAAGCTGAAAGGTGAACAGTCGGGCACATCAAGAATACACCTGTGCAGACATATCAGAGACGCCAGGACAGAAGCCAGTTTATAAACATTTTCTGTGCGCATCCTGTAACCTGTTCACCTGAAAGTATATTTAAATTGTGTTGACAGATACATTGATTTCATATTAAGTCAACCATGAAAATATTAGGCCAAGTTGTTTCTTTGGAATTCACAAGACAAGCTGTTCAAAGTGACCAATACTGCACTTCTTTGAAATATGTATAGCCTTATCTTTTCTTTTCTTTTCACTAGCTGACAGTTGGAAATCGTTTACAGCCTCAGGTAATAACAGGTTCAAAAAAAGGTGCAAATTAGTTAGGAGTTGTTACACCATTAACTTTCTTGATTTTTTTTTAACCACTTAATGACCAGAGCACTTTTTGCGATTCGGCATTGCGTCGCTTTAACTGACAATTGCATGATCGTGCGACGTACCCAAACAAAATTTAAGTCCTTTTTTTCCCACAAATAGAGCTTTCTTTTGGTGGTATTTGATCACTTCTGCGGGTTTTATTTTTTTATAAACAAAAAAATGAGCGACAATTTTGAAAAAAAAACATTTTTTTTCTACTTTTTGCTATAATACATATCCAAAACAATATTAAAAAAAAACAAATTTATTCACCAGTTTATGCCAAAATGTATTCTTCTATATATTCTTGGTAAATAAAATGACAAAAACCTTTTATTGATTGGTTTGTGCAAAAGTTATTGCATCTATAAACTATGAGAATTGAGGTGTTTTTATAACTTTTTTTTTTATTGGTAATGGCGGTGATCTGCGATTTTTATCAGGACTGGGATATTGCGGTGGACATGTTGGACATTTTTTTTGGGACCATTGTCATTTTTACAGCAATCAAAGCTAAAAATAGCCGCTGATTACTGTATAAATGCCACTGGCAGGGAAGGGGTTAGGCTGTAGGGGCCGATCAAGGGGTTAACTGTGTTCCCTAGGTGTGTTCTAACTGTGTGGGGGCTGGGCTGGCAGGGGCATGACAGATCTAATTGATGCCGATTACAGGGATCAGTAGATCACTGTCATGCCGCCTGACAGAACTGGAAACCGCCGTGTTTGCATCAGCGGTTCCCCGTTCTTCCTCTGTAGTAGGCGATCGAGGGTCGCCGGTGGACATCGAGTCTGCCCGACCCGCGGCCACACTCACGGAGTGCACCCGCCCGCAAACTGCGGCTACGCAAATCGCCATTTATATACGACGATTTGCGCAGCCACATTACCTCACCATAGTAAATGTATGCGAGGCGGTCGGCAAGTGGTTAACTTTTTGCACAAATACATATATCACTGCTTTGTATATTACAACCTATCCTTATTTTTTTTAATTTTTCAGGCAAGCAGAATTTCAACTTCACAACCCCCTGAAGCCCCTCCCCAGATTTACAGGTCTGATGATGTCACAGGGTCTTTATCCTCTTCCTTGGCAGCAGTGGTGGACAAACCTTGCTCCTAAACCGAGTTGTGTTCATGTGTATTGAAATGTGAGTGCTCAGTCCACCAGTACCTGTGTATTTCAGTGAAAGCTGCTTTAAACTCAACAGGCATTGGCAGTGCGATTTTTTTTTTTTTTTTTTATCAAAAACTAAATTTAGAGTTTCAGGTTAACGTATATATAAAGCCATTTTTTTTTTTTTTTTTAAGTAGGGGACCCCTTTTTTTTGCCATTTGTATCATTTAGGAGTTTTTCCCTTTACTTCTGTCCTGTAGACACATAAGGAAATGTGAAGAAATGTATCCCCTCTTACACAGTTGTCCCCAGAACAAGTATCCTTAATGAAACATTTCCCTAAGATACACTACAGGAATTTCATTCAAAATGTTTCATTTTCAAAATGTTTGTTCAAAGAGTCTACTAGTGTATGGCAAGCTTTACTTTTTGTCCCAGGGAATGTGGTCACCAGAGCAAATAGCGACTCCTTTCCAGGGATCCATACTGCAATAAAAACTGACAAGTCTGGTGTCACAGAACATTTTGGGAGAGAGCATCTAAGGGAGGCAGCATAGTAGAAGTTTATTTATTTATTTATTTTTTTACATCTAGTCTTTTTCTACTGAAAAGTTAGTGCAAAGATGGGGCAGGCATGGGATGTGAGTCAATGCTCTGACTCATTCAGCTGAATGTGAAATTTAAGCTTCATTTATTGAACTCTGTAAATAGCATTTTTTTCAGCAATGGTGTTCTGTGAATGACCAAGGAGAGAAAGGGGTGGAAAAATGAAAATAAACCTGCAGCCTATAAGATTCATAACTCTCATATTTAGAGCAGGCGAAGAGTACAGCGGGAACTCTACTATCCGGTAGAAACAAAAGCATGGATTTGAAAATACTGTGAAGCAATCTAACCATTTATTACACTTGCGGAAAGGTAACATTTCTTTACACATCTAAACTTACAAAAATCTCATTGCCTTGAGTTCCAATAATACATGAATAATAAAATATGTACTTATGTAAAATGCTGTATACTATTGCTTTAGGCTAGCTTCATACCTGTGTGGTGAGTTGATGCACGCACTTTAACCGCTTGACAACCAACCGCCGTCATGGTACTGCAGCAGGTTGGCATGGCTGTGCGAAATGCTGTAGGTCTACGTCGGGCACGTACACGGCGTGCCCACTCAGAGCCAATCCGCGGGTCCGGCGGACATGATGTCCGCCGGCCACATGCGATTGTTCCAGAGAGAGTCAGAACGGGGATCTGCCAGTGTAAATAAAGCAGATTCCCATTCTGTCAGGGGAGTAGAGAGAGATTGTCTGTTCTTAGTGATCAGGAACAGCAATCTCTCTCCTCCCCCAGGCAGCCAAGCCCCCATACAGTTAGAAACACCTCCCAGGGAACACATTTAACCCTTTGATCGTCCCCTAGTGTTAACCCCTTCCCTGTCAGTGTCATTTGTACAGTAATCAGTGCATTTTTATAGCATTGATCGCTGTATAAATGTCACAGATCTCAAAAAAGTGTCAAAGGTGTCTGATCTGTCTGCAACAATGTCGCAGTACCACTAAAAATCGCAGATCACGGCCATTACTAATAAATAATAAAAATGCCATAAATCTATCCCCTATTTTGTAGACATAATAACTTTTGCACAAACCAATCAATATACGCTGATTGGGATTTTTTTTACCAAAATATGTAGAAGAATACATATCGGCCTAAACTGAGGAAGAAATTATTTTTTTTTACATTTTTTTTTTGGATATTTATTATAGCAAAAAGTAAAAAATATTGTTTTTTTTCAGAATTGTCGCTATTTTTTGTTTATAGCGCAAAAAATAAAAAACACAGGTGTTTAAATAGCACGAAAAGAAACCTCTATTTGTGGGGAAAAAAAGGATGTCAATCTTGTTTGGGTACAACGTTGCACGACTGTGCAACTGTCAGTTAAAGCGACGCAGTGCCGTATCGCAAAAAATGGCCTGGACATTCTTCCAGGGCTAAAGTGGTCAAATGGAGTTGTAAACCCTCGCTGTTTTTCACTTTAATGCATTCTATACATTGATGTGACAAACCTCCTGTAGTGCACCAGCCCCCCCAGAGTCCCCCTTTTACTTACCTGAACCTGATCGTTCCAGCGACGGGGATGAGCACACCCACTCCAGCCGGTGTCTCGGGTCCTCATTAGATAGATTGATAGCAGCGCAGCCATTGGTTCCTGTTGCTGTCAATCAAATCCAATGACGCAAGAGCCGGGGGCGGAGCCGAGTCCTGCTGTCTGTGTCAATGGACTCAGCAGCAGGACACGGGAGCATGGGCGCACAGGTGTCCCAAGGGAGAGCGACTCTCCAACGGGGCACTTGAGAAGAGGAGGAGCCAGGAGCGCCCCTGAGGGATCCCACAAGAGGAGGATCGGGGCCACTCTGTGCAAAACCAACTGCACAGAGGAGGTAAGTAGAACGTGTTTTTTTTTTTTTTTTTTTTTTTTTTTTAAAATCAAACCTTTACATATCATTTAACATGTGTTGCATTAGGGCAGCCTATAGCCTTAAAGTATAACTGTACCTTTAATGCAGTTGCAACTATTTGTAAGAGGCATTAGTTTTGACAACAAAAATATGAATTAAAGTGCATTTAAAAGAACAAAACCTAATGTAATATATTGATGCTCACCAAGTTCTTAGATGAGGCGGCTACATTTTTTTTTTTTCATTATTTTCAACTGCTAATCTTACCATTAACACACTTTACTGTCCTAGGGTGACAAAGTTTACTCACTGTACTGTATCTATGGAGAAGCAATATTGTCGCCCTGGAGGGGCATTGTCAGCTTAGGCAGCTTATACTTAGCACCGGTTCACATCTATGCAGGGTGTTTTTGCAAATTGCGTTTTAGGCAAGTTGTAAATGCGTTTTAAGAGCACTACTATTTAAATAAAGAAAAAAACGCTTTGATGAAAGTGCAGAACTTTTTTTTTGGGCACCGCACCTAAAACGCACAAAAAACACATAGGTGTGATTGGGGCTTTACTCATTATGAAATTGTTGCTGGATAATCTGGCAAAACATCTTTGCAAAGGGTGATTTCCTTTAAAAAAGGAGTTTGTTGCTATGACTACAATAAATGTAATTAAGGAAGATGTTAAAAAAAAACAAGGAAGAATTCTAACATTTCTTTTTTCATTGCTTCTGGTTGCTTTTCTTGGAAATGTGCCAGAAATGAAATTGATCTGATTGTAGTTTAGAACCCTGGCAACCACAAACAGAAACAACATAAACATAGCATAGCCAATACTACATATGTTGAGAGCATTTTGTAGTTTTAGAAGCCTCTTACAGGCAGACAGATTGATTGATGAATTTTGGCAAGATATAAAAATTTAACCACTTCAGCTCTCATACCTCTATACCCCTATGGACCCGATCAATTTTTACATTTCTACTACTGACCACTAACTTTGTCATTACTTAAGATAACAAAATAATACATACAGTACATGGGAAAAAAAATCTACCCTCTCTTTTTGTAATATTGCTTTGCAAACAAATATTTTTTTTTCTATGGAATCTAAACACAGTTCTGTAAAGTTTTACTGTAAATAAAAAGTATATAGGTCAGAAGTGTGCCTCAAATAGAGTATAATATTACATAAACAGGGGTACCAGCATCTTTAAATTAATGGTATTTAAAGAGAAGAGCCCGGGGCTGCCCCAATCATGGCAAAAAGGAGAATGGACTATCTCGGGACCCAGGACTTAACAATGGTTTTTATAAAAAATATAACATTTTATTTGTACAAATTCATAAAACAACACTCTACATCTTCATATGAATGAATAAAAACAATTACAGCAGTGCATTTATGCTTGTTGATTCAAAATGATGATAAGTTGTCCCCAATAGATAATGAGGATACAGGATGTAGTAGATCTTGATGTATAATCCACTACATGTTTCGTGGGAAAGACAGCTTCTTCAGGAGGAATTGATCATAATCTAAAAAATAGTAAATCACACTGATAATCTTATATCAAATTAACCATATGTTAAGTCATACAAAAGTGAAGAAAAAAGGATACAGTGGAAAGAAGCACCTGATAAACAGGGGAGTTTTGGTCATAGAATTGCTTACCCAGGATAGCCAGCAATCTGTAATAACAACATGGCAGGGGCACCCAAAGGTGTCCCCCCCCCCCCCGACACACACACAGAGGACACAGGGGACACTCACAAGTGCACATATCTAGCGAAGAAAGAAGGATACAATGAAAAGAAGCACCCCATAAACAGTGGATTTTTGGTCATTGCATTGCTTACCCAGGATAGCCAGCAATCCATAATAACAACATGGCAGGGGCACCCGAGGGTGTCCCCCCCCCTTCCCACGGGGGACACTCACAAGCGCATGTGTCTGTAGATTATGCAAAGTAAAAGGTACTAATATTCCATGAGATGCCAACAATTGTTTCTCTGTAATATAAGAAAGTAGAAGGGGAAGGAATGGGAAAAAAAAGCGGGAAGAAAAAAGGGGGAGGCGAAAAGGAGGAAGGAAAGGGGGGAGGGGAAAACAATAGGAGAGAAAAGAAGGAAAAGAAAGAAAGAAAAAAAGGGGGGGGTAAGTAACAGAGAGGTATCCATGTGTTACAAAGAACAAACCTAATGTGCTCTAAGATCACAGATACAGCAACCTGGCGGAGAAGAAGAGAATAGGAAGATTGGATCATATTCATTGGGGAACCCCACTGATCCCAGAGAGTATCCAAAGTATTGCTTGGGTCCCGAGATAGTCCATTCTCCTTTTTGCCATGATTGGGGCAGCCCCGGGCTCTTCTCTTTAAATACCATTAATTTAAAGATGCTGGTACCCCTGTTTATGTAATATCATACTATATTTGAGGCACACTTCTGACCTATATACTTTTTATTTACTATTTAAGTGCATGAAAAAGCTAGCCAAATGTCCAGCGGAAAAGGAGGGTAAGAATGGCTGCTTACCAGAAGTCGTTGGCTTTCAAATCAATGAAAAGCCAAAGATCGCTTCTGAGGGATAAACCCCACTGGAATCCACAAAGATGGAACCAGCCTCAAATGCTCACAGCTCCTCGGCTCCACTCTCAGTATAAGGGGGCGTACAAGATATGAAGACTCATAGTATAATATATACTAATAAGCGTTTATTTAAAAGCATAAATATATTGCACTCACATGTCTGAAGATAAAAACGTACGTTACTAAGTAGTAAAGCTGCAGCTTGGCAAACAACTCAGCTATAACCACTTGACCTCTGGAAGATTGACCTGGCCATTTTTTGCGATATGGCACTGCGTCACTTTAACTGGCAATAGCGCAGTCGTGCGACGCTGCACCCAAATAAAATGTATGTACTTTTTTTCCACAAAATTAGAGATTTCTTTTGGAGGCATTTTTTTATTTGCGCTATAAACAAAAAAAAGTCGACAATTTAAAAAAAAACTGCTATAAAAAATGTCCAATAAAACGATTTAAAAAAATTTAATTTCTTCATAAACTTAGGCCTATATGTAATCTGTATTTTTGGTAAAAAAAATCCAAATAAGGAACTATGGAATTTTTATTTATTTAATTTTTATACTAGTAATGGCAGCGATCAGCGATTTATAGTGGGACTGCAATATTGCAGCGAACATCCTGACACTAAGGTTTTTTTACTAAAGCTAAAGAGTGCAACATTTGTCACATTTCTATATTGAAACCAGCTTCCAGGTTTTATTGCCAAAGCTTAATTGAACAAGCTGAGGTTAGAAGCTGATTGGTTTCTCTGCAGAAGTGTGACTAATTTTTCACTCTCCAGCTTTAGTAAATAAACCCCTATCTGACACTTTTGACACTTTGCGGAAACTAGTGACACTAATACAATCATCAGTACTAAAAATGTGCACTGTCACTGTACTAATATTGTGCTGTTACTAAGTAAAGCAACAGATTTTAGTGCTTACAGGAACACCCCCCCCCCCCCGTTAGTATGGAACTCTGCCTTGTTTACATAGGCAGAGCTTCATTCTGAGTCTCTGCCCAATGACCGGCGGATGCCGGCGGACATCGAGAGCCCGGCATCCGCAGATCGACTTCTGCTGTGAATAATCACAGCAGAAGCGGCCCGCCGGTGGGTGCGCGCACCCCCTGCAGGTGTAAGTGCAGGAACACGTATATATACGTGATCTGGCGCACAGCTTCCGCCTGTAGCAATAAAAGTCCTATAGGGGGGTCAGCAACTGGTTAAAGTAAAGCTGTAATCTGCCCCTATTCAGCAAAGCAGCAGATTCATGTGACAGGACAAACTTTACTTACTTGCACAGCACTTTTTCCCTGATCTACCACTAGACCACCTACGAGATTAGGTGATATTTCTTGGTGCAAGGAGTAAATGACACTCCTAAGCCTAAGCAGCCAATTGCCAGGCCCAAGCATAGCCATATGGTGGTTAGGGGAAGTGTGCATAGGTTTGTCTGCGTTTCTAAATTCATACAGTAATTTTAGATGGGCTGGTTGTGAATCAAGGTGGCAATCGAGCATGAGCAAAGTAAAGATGGGTTTCTTAAAACTCCACTTTCGTGGGGACAAAAATAGCAATTAAAGAAAAAATTATATAGCTTATACAATTGTGACACAAGTCATATTGTAATTGAATGTGTAGCGCTACCCCTGTAGGAGGCGCTTAAGCATAATTGGTTCCGTACTCTCAACCCCAAAAACAGTCTCAGCCCTCTGGCACACCTGGCAATAGTGTAAGTGCAAGGACCAATGAAAAACACACACGTTATGATAAAACACAGAGATCGTCTTTACTGTAAGGTCTCTGTCGAAAAGTAACAGAGTAACAGTATATTTTTCAAATTAATTAACTGAAAAGCAATATCTGAGATCAAGAGCAATATAACTCAATATATTATTTCAGACTGCTTTCAGGGGATTCCAACACTGCAAATAACCTCAAACACTCTATTAGCAGCAAATCACAACATGGCAACTTATACCGGATCAGTTACCTCTACTGAAATTGACTCTATGAGTCCAGGCAGGAGGAAAGCAGAAGAATGACCTTCTTATATGTCAGACCTCTGTCCCCTGACACCACAGGTCCAACTATAAACACTGTACCTAATCCACCGTTCAGTGGCTTAACTCCCAAGTTTGACTACCCAGCGCATACACTACATATACAGAGCCCTGAGTAAGTGTGTACGTGCCCGAATGACACCAGTAACCTTAGCCCCTTGGAAGAAGAATGAGGTCTTGTATCTTCGGCTAGCCACTTTGGTTGGTGCATTTAAATTCCTGTTTGACAAAGTGTAACTGTGGTATGCTGACAGCAGGCGAACACTGTAACTGCTTAACAGGGTGTCAATGAGACCCAGGTTCTGGCAAGAGTGGGAAAAAGTGAAGTAACTCTGTCTGTGTGCAGTGTCCTTGTTTCCTGCAGATGGACAAGTATCCCCTTGCCAATCCTGTGGTTAAGGCCCAACAAACGTCCTGGAACAGACAGGCTCTTCTGGTAACCCAACTGGTCACCTCACACTGGAACTCTCACGACGTTGGTGCGGGTATGCCTGGATATGCATCTGGGATCCCCTCTCAGGCTGGATGTCCCTGACCGGTCATGGATGGCTGAAAAGAAGCAGTTTGACTGACCCGGGAGGCAACACCTCTCCCCTGGGTCCAGTCTCTTCTCCTGTCTTGTGGTGTCTGCCTGCTCCTCAGGCAGACAAGATGATGTCCTTGATTCTTTCCTTGCTAGAGAATGCTGGGGTTTGTAGTCCTGTTCCCATACAAGGCTATGGGGCCGTTTTTGGGGGGACTACATGTCACAGAATGCTTTGCTGCTGCTGCTGATTGGCTCCCTCCTTCCTGACAATGAGGATGCAGGGGAAGGAGCAGAACAAACAGAGTCAGTGTCGGTGAGGAGAGGGAGGGGGGAGAAATCCCCCTAGGGGGCTGACAGGTACTCTCTCCCTTCAGTGAGAGCTTCGGCCAGCTTGGCATGGCTCGGGAGATGCGGGGCACCTGCTACAAATGTTATTAAAAATGTGGATAAAACATGTGGTGTGGTAAGACCCCAAATTTTTACCACACCACATGTTTTATCCACATCACTTCATGACCCACCTAGCTTCACTGGCTCCTCTCTCTCCCACTTCTCTGTACTTGACTCTTCATCTCTAATTAAATTGGTCTCTAATATGAAATCCTCCTTGACCCTATTCCTACCCACATTAAATCCTGTTTTAGTTCTCTATGCCCCATTATTCTCAATATCATAAATGATTCCTTTAGCTCTGGCTTTGTACCAACAATCCTCAAAACTGCCACCATCACCCCAGTACCAAAAAAACCCAACATGGCCCTGGACAATTTAAACAATTTTCGCCCAATATCTGACTTACCCTTCCCTCCAAGATCCTTGAGCGGGCTGTGATATCTCAGATACGTAATCACGTGACTTTAAATAATCTATTTGAACCCCTCCAATCTGGTTTTAGGCAACTGCACAGCACAGAAACTGCCTTGGTCAAAGTCACTAACGACCTTCTGTTAGCCTCTGATTCCGGGACACTAACTATTCTTATTCTACTAGATCTTAGTTCTGCCTTTGATACCGTAGACCACAATCTATTACTCTCTCACCTTGAAACCATATTTGGAGTCTCAGAATTGGCTCTGAAATGGATAAGTCATATCTCGCTGTTACTTTGTTTCTCTTGGTGAATTCCAGTCTGAAGTTGGTCCAGTCAAGTACAGTGTTCCTCAGGGCTCAATCTTGGGTCCCTTACTTTTTATAATTTACATGTTTCCACTTGGCCAACTGCTTAGATCACATGGGCTCAAGCATCGCTTCTATGCAGATATACATCCACAGTAAAGATTCTACTTTGGCTGCTTCTCTGCTATCTAACTGTATTTGTGATATAAAAACTTGGATGGCCCATAACTTTCTTCAGTTCAACTGTGACAAGACTGAAGTCATGCTTATTGGCACCCCCCATCAATTACGGAAGGCCAGTCCTAATAGCTGATCTATAGATGGCACTGTACTTGAGCTTCAGTCTAAATTGAAAAATCTAGGGGTGATATTTGATGCTAGTCTAACCTTTGAGCCACATGTACAAAATTATGTCAGAACATCTTTTTTCCACTTGAGAAACATTGCTATACTACGCCCTATGCTATCATACACTGTAGCTGAAAAGTTGATCCATTAATTTGTGTTCTTGACTACTGCAATGCTCTACTTGCTGGGGTACCTAAATCCATTATAAATCTGCTTCAATATGTTCAAATTTCTGCAGCCAGAATATTGACTAGGTCTAGTACAAGTGATCATATTACCCCTATCCTGGAGTCCTTGCACTGGCTACCCGTCAAGTTTTGCATAGACTTTAAGATCCTTTTGCTCACCTACAAGGCTCTTCATGGCTTGGCACCCCATTATTTCTCTGAACTTTTTTCAACTTACTCTCCCCTCATAACCTCCACTCTTCAAATTATGGTTTACTGTGTGTCCCCCCTACTCACCTACACTCAATGGGGGACAGAGCCTTCTCCTGCAATGCTCCACAACTATGGAATTCACTTCCTAAGAATGTCAGAGTCCTCTTCTCTAAACTCATTCAAATCAAATCTAAAAACTTTTTTTCTTTAGACAAGCTTTCACTTAATTGTCCCTTTATCCCTTATGTTATGTTATCCTGTGTATTTCTTGTGTTTCCTTGAAAAGCGCTTTGAGAAGCCACCTTTAAAGGCGCTATAAAAAATAAAGTTTACATAATATATATATATATATATATATATAAATTCCCTTTCCTTTTCAATCTGCAGCTTTGTAATTGTATGACAATGCAATGCAATGTGGCTACCTAGAGGTGTTCTGTACACAGAATATGTACAGAATGTCCCCCAGAAACATAATTTCCTGCTTGTGTGATTGGCTCACAAAAGATACAAGTCAGATTTCAGGCATCCCCTGAAACAAATATATCATTTTTGGTGAGATACCCCCAATAGGAAATCACGTCTAAAGGGATGCAGGCCCAGCAACTTTCCTTATTAGTGCCTTGCAGGTGCTGCAGCTGATTGATAATTATGAAACCACTCCCATTAGACTCACTTTCCCACATGGATATCGACAAACACACAGGGATTTCTTCAGAATAACAAAAGGTAGGAATCTGCTACAAAGTTTGTTAAAATCCCTGCAATGTACACAGATCACCCAGAGGGGAATGTTTTTTTTTACGTTTTAAAGTTTCCTTTGTAAAGTGAACCTTTTACTTTAGTGCGAATGGGCAAAGTGCAGGTTTGCTTTATTCTACATTTAATACAATCTGATATGGCAGGTTTTTCACACGTATGCTGGCTGTGATCCTAAAGAGTGTAAACTTCATCTCAAGTTTCAGTATATGCCAGCCATTTGTGTGCCTGCTGTGGACTAAGAGGGACAACAATCTTTGCACTAGGGATGGGCCTGCTGTTCGAATCAAATATAAGTTCAACTCCAACATCGGGCGTTCCCCCGTTCGTCAAAATTAGAATATTATGGGGCATTTGGGGGAACTTTGAGAGCCCCATAATGCATTCCAATGGTGGGGGAAATGCAGCCCGCTGAATGGCCAAGGCATGCACATGACCTGCATGTTTTGGCCAATCACAGAGCCCTCTGCTGTGAGAGATATGATTGGCTAAAGGCAGGGTGCCTTTAGCCAATCACTGCTCAGCAGCCTCAATCCACGCCCCACACTATATAAAGCCACTTGTACAGCGGCTCTATGTAGTGTGTTAAATGTGGAGATAGTGAGCTTAGGTAGCGAGCGACGTGCAGGCAGTTCAGTGTAGCTAGTGATGATTGTGAAAAAAGTATTAGATCTAAATACAGTCAGTTAGTACAGGCAGCTTATTGTAGAGTGAAATATATACTAGATAGATAGCTAGACCGATCTATATACAGTCAGTTAGTGTAGAGTGAAATATATACTAGATAGATAGATAGGGCGATCTGTATACAGGCAGTTAGTATAGAGTGAAATATATTATAGATAGATAGATAGATAGATAGATAGATAGATAGATAGATAGATAGATAGGGTGAACTGTATACAGTCAGTTGCAGGCAGTTCAAGAATATATATATACCGTCCTAGTGTATACATATATGACATGGGGGTCCCCCCAAAATCCAAACCAGGCCCTTCAGGTCTGGTATGGATATTAAGGGGAACCCTGCACCAAAATTAAAAAAAAAATGATGTGGGGGTCCCAGAAAATCCAAACCGGGCCCTTCAGGTCTGGTATGGATTTTAAGGGGAACCCTGCGCCAAATTTTTAAAAAATGGTATAGGGTCTGCCCCCAAATCCAAACCAGACCCTTATCCGAGCATGCAGCCCCGGGATGGCAGGAGGGGGAGGGGACGAGCGAGCGCCCCCCCCCCCCCAGACCACACCAAGCCACATGCCCTCAACATGGGGAGAATGCTTTGAGGTCATCCCCAAAGCACCTTGTCCCCATGTTGATGGGTAGAAGGGCCTCTTCCCCACAACCCTTGCCGATGGTTGTGGGGGTCTGCGGAATCTGGAAGCCCCCTTTAATAAGGGGCCCCCAGATCCCGACCCCCCCATGTGAATAGGTATTGGGGTACATTGTACCCCCTACCCATTCACCAAAAAAGAAGTACAAAAAACAAGAGGCAGTTTTTGACAAGACCTTTATTGTGTAAAATAGCTCTTCTTCTTTCTTCCTCCATCTTCTCCTGCCCCGGTCCTTCTTCTGGTCTTCTGCTTCTTCTTTCGGTCTTCTTTCTTCCTCTCTTCGTCTTCAATCTGCATCTTCTTCCTTCTTCTTTCACTGCCCCCGTGCCCGCTGCCACAGCCATGCCGTCCAGAGGCGTCTCCCAGAATAGGCGGTCTTCAGTTTGACATTTCTTTTATAAGAATGGACGGGGCCACCTGGTGACGTAAATGGGTGACCTGCCCCCTCTGAGAACAAATGACATCAGAAGGGGCGGGGTCACTCGTTTAGGTCACTGGGTGGCCTCGCCCTTACCTATAAAATAAATGTCAGACTACACACCGCCCATTCTGGGAGACGCCTCTGGATGGCACGGCTGCGGCAGTGGGTGCGGGGGCAGTGAAAGAAGAAGGAAGAAGATTGAAGACGAAGAGAGGAAGGAAGAAGGCCGAAATAAGAAGTAGAAGACCAGAAGAAGGACCGGGGCAGGAGAAGATGGAGGAAGAAAGAAGAAGAGCTATTTTACACAACAAAGGTTTTGTCAAAAACGGCCTCTTGTTTTTTGTACCACTTTACTACTTTTTTGGTGAATGGGTAGGGGTACAGTGTACCCCAATACCTATTCACATAGGGGTGGTCAGGATCTGGGGGCCCCCTTATTAAAAGGGGCTTCCAGATTCCGATAAGCCCCCCGACCGCAGACCCCACAACCACTGGCAAGGGATGTGGAGAAGAGGCCCTTCTACCCATCAACATGGGGAAAAGGTGCTTTGGGGATGACCTCAAAGCATCCTTCCCATGTTGAGGGCATGTGGCTTGGTATGGTTCGGAGGGGGGGCGCTCACTCGTCCCCACCCCCTTTTGCCATGTCGGGGCTGCACGCTCGGATAAGGGCCTGGTTTGGATATTGGGGGCCTCTACACCATTTTTTTAAAATTTGGCACAGGGTTCCCCTTAACCACTTCAGCCCCGGAAGGATTTCCAGCTTTAGGACCGGAGCCCTTTTTTCAATTTGGCACTTCACCGCTTCAAATGGTAATTGCGCGGTCATGCAATGCAGTAGCCAAACGAAATTTGCGTCCTTTTTTCCCACAAATAGAGCTTTCTTTTGGTGGTATTTGTTCACCACTGCGCTTTTTAATTTTTGCGATATAAACAAAAATATAACGGAAATTTTGAAAAAAAATGATATTTTCAACTTTATGTTATTACAAAAATACAATAAACTAAATTTTAGTCATAAATTTTTGCCAAAATGCATTCAGCCACATGTCTCGGGTAAAAAAAAAGCCAAATCGCGTATATTTATTGCTTTGCGCAAAAGTTATAGCGTCTACAAACTAGGGTACATTTTCTGGAATTTCTGCAGCTTTTATTTTATGACTGCCTATCTCATTTCTTGAGGTGCTAAAATGGAGGGGCAGTACAACCCCCCCCCCAAATGACCCCATTTTG
>BLSH010559412.1:1829818-1846625 GCA_018402905.1 Glandirana rugosa
GGGTAGGTACGAGTCGGTGGGTAGGTACGAGTCGGTAGGAGTGGGTGGGCACGGGATGGATGAGCACGGATGGGAATGGATGAGCACGGATGGGGATGACTGAGCACGGCTGGGTGGGTTAGCACGGGTGGGTGAGGATGGCTGAGCATGGATGGGTGGCTGAGCATGGATGGGGTGAGGATGGCTGGGTGGGTGAGGATGGATGGATGGGTGGCTGAGCATGGGTGGCTGAGCATGGATGGGGTGAGGATGGCTGGGTGGGTGAGCATGGATGGGGTGAGGATGGCTGGGTGGGTGGTGGATGGATGGGGTGAGGATGGCTGGATGGGGTGAGAATTGGTGGGGTGAGGATGGCTGGGTGGGTGGTGGGTGTGGATGGATGGTGGGGGGGTGCAGCCTGTCCCCCACTGTCACTTAGCAGCGCTGTGGGCATTGCACATTGCCCACAGCACTGCAGCACATCATCTCTCCCCCCTCTCTCCTCTCGCACTGCACCGATCGGTGCGGAGAGGAGAGAGAAAAGCCGGCGGAAGCGCAGGCTTGTTTACATGTGACCGCTCCGTCATATGACGCCGGTCACGGATGTTCCCGTGTGTGTGCCCTAGGGGGCGCGCGGGAAGCGCGATTCTGGGGGGATGTCAATGTACATCCTCCCAGAGTTAAGCAACCGCCCTGCAGACATATTTTGTCTATGGGCCGGTTGCTAACTGTTTAAGTAGTTAAAGGATCAAGAAAGAAGATGACATGACTGTATTTGAATAAATGTAGATTATTGTACATACCATAAATAAATAAGGCATCCCCTGAAAATAAACCCTAGTGTGTTATTGTAGCCAAAAATTATATAAGACCCAGTCTTATTTTCGGGGGAAACACGGGTACATTGACATTGTCAAACATATATGTTAACATGAAATAGACAGTTTCTTTTGGTAACTATCTTTAGGAAATTGTTTCTGAGAGCTACAAACTGGAGTTTCGTTCCCTACCTACCTTCTCTGTTTCTTACCTTCATGCTTCCTGCATAACTGCACAAATTTTCAGTTCTCAGTCGAGTCCCTTGGTTCTTCTTTACCTGGGTGTAATTGCCCTAGTTGGGGCAGCATAGTTTTGAGGTTTTTATTTTTTCTCAATACTTTATTTTCAGATAACACACGGTAAGTACAGAAACCACAACTTTGATGTGTAGGAAATTAAACACTTCCAAAAATAAGTCTTCGCTCTAAAAGCCATGCGTATATAAAATGTGAGCATGTAAATGAAGATAAGACTCTGAGCATCTGAATCTAGGAAGCCTCTAAGGGGGGGGGGGGGGCATTTGGCAAGGGGGCCATTCACCCAGCCAAGCACTCCTTCCAGGCCTGGGGATCCAGCAGTATGGTCTCCAATAAAAAAGGATATAAGTCACCAACTCTGTGCAAATTTGTGCCAGTAAAAACATTTTTTGAGAAATTTCTCACAAAATGCTCTCTCCGTGGCTACCAAGTCTTCCATCACATTGATTTTGGCTACTTTTTTCAACCAGATGGCAGCCAACGGTGGCTGTGTATGCCTCCAAAAAAGCGGGATGCAGCTCTTTGCCGCTGTAAGCAGGAGAGATATAATGGATCTCCTGTAAGCCTTACTCGGAATCCTGTGGTGGTGCAGAAGGAAAAACGCAGGGTCATTTGGTAACTCTCGATCAGTGAATTTTTGGGTTATGAGGTGGACCTCTGTCCAGTAGGACTACAGAAGGCGGCAAGACCAAAAGATGTGAAGAAGAGAACCGGACTCCTCTCAACATTTCCAACAAAGATCCAAACATTGAGGGAACATCCTATGAATCTTCACCGGCGTATGATACCACTGAGTCAGCACCTTAAAACCAGCCTCCTGATGTTTAGCGCAAATCAAAGTTTGGTACAGAAATAGAAGAATTCTTTCCACTTGTTTCTCTGTAAATTGTATCCCTAACTCTCTTTGCCACCTGGTGATATAAGGAGGTCTGAAGTCTGGTGATAGAGATATCAGCAATTGGTAGGTCTGAGAGACCGCATGGCGTAGTGGGGACTGTTCTAGACACAATAGTTTAAAAGTAGTAAGGCATCTCTGGAAGGTCTCTGGAGAGGGTAGAGAGCCATTGAAGTGGAACAGTTGTAACTTTTGCCAGAAAGATAGACCCGGGTCATCCATGATTTGTTGTCTGGTCATCTAATGTACATGTTTTGAGGTTTTTTAACCTATTCACCATTACCATACCCAAAGGGGTCATCTGCCCCATCAATAATATCAACTCTGAATGTCTTCATTCTAGGCCAGGGAATCCACTGGGTCTGTTTTAGCCTTAATGCACCAGGGAGACTTTCTGGCTTTTATCAACATCAATAATGAATAATCACATGCCCCCATCTTTTCAGTGCATCAACATTTTCTATGTTTTACCGTGGGCTACCTTTACTATCAGTTTATAGCCTGTTTCACTCTTGTGGCATCCCCATAAAAGAGCTTCTGTTGAGAAAACAGTGGATGTGGCCTATGTTGGACATGTGATTTTAACTATCTAATTATTACAGCAGTTTAATCAGGGATGTCCAAACTACGACCCTCTAGCTGTTGTGGAACTACAAGTCCCATGAGGCATTGTAAAACTATAACATTCACAGACATAACTAGGCATGATGGGAATTGTAGTTCCAGAACAACTGGAGAGCCATGGTTTGGACATCCCTGGTTTAAATTAATTATAAACCTTCACAAATTGTTGCTGGAACTGACTTGTCATTTGGATTACCTGCGTCTAGCGCTGGACACAACTCAGGCCAGAGTGTTTCCTCCACTGGAAAAACTTCAGACGGTAAGATTCAAACTCCCTGGGCTAGGAGTCATTCAACTCTCTTTCAGCACCAGCCTATCTATATTTCTCTGTTGTTTTTAGGGACGGACAGAAATTAGATGTTTTGCAGCACTGACAATGGTCTTCTAAAGTGATTGTTCACCTGTTATATTGTTAGACTGATGTCGGACTATAGTTTGTATCCTCTATCTACACTGTCTGTGTTTGGCCTGAATCTGCTAATATTAAAGGTATTGGTGATGGACATCAAATGTCTATACAATGTGTCAGACAAAGGATCTGATACCTGTTTATGTTTTTGACCTCTGGTGGTTTAAATGCTTTGAAATCTTTGAGAATGACACTCCTTTACAAAGCATTGTTACACTCTAGGGTGTCAATTATCGCTAACTGGTCACTTCAGGAGTTCATAATAGTCAATGACCAGCTTATATATAAGGGCTTGAGACATACAGTATATTGTTATATGCTCCTCAAATAATTTTTAATTTTAATTTTATAACTCATCACTTTGTTGCCCTTCTCTCTCCTCCTATAAGCATTTTCCTTCCACTTCGGCACACCTGATTGGCTGCTTCTGCTTCTTCTTCTCCTCCCCTCTCTGAACTTTGCTGTACAGGGACTGTAGGGAGTCTGATGCAAAGTCAAATTCAGGTATTTACTGCTTGCATTTAGAAGAACATAATGATGTATCAATGATTCCAGAGTTGCACTCATTTTTGTCTTTAATATCTGGTTTAGCTATATGTGTGCATTGGCCAATATATGACTAACCTGCTGTGTTTTTTTATTGATTTTTTAGATATATAAAAACTCGTGAAACATTCACCTAAAATCCTAAATTTATGGCATGTTCAAGATGGAAACCTGAGAGGAAACTGGATTCAGAGCTCTGCTGGCCTTATCTTAATTATCCTGACTCCTGGCTGTTTTGCCCAACGGAGATCCACCGGAATCAGCTCCGAATGCCCTCCAAGTCACAGCGGAGGGGGAAGAAACTTCATAGACCACAATCGGATCGCTGCGTGGCAGACTCTCCCAGGCCTGTGTCCAATATGGTGTCGCAAATGGAGGCCGCTGACCCTGAGACTGAACTGCAGCTTGGATTCCAGGAGGCCATGGCAACGATCACCTCCTGCCAGTCTGCTCTGACGAGCAAACTCGAGGTTGTGCAGCTTGATGTGGGCCTCATTCGCCAGAACCTAGAGAAACTCCGCTCGCGCGTGTTGGAGGTAGAGAGGTGGGTCGGCCAGACGGAGGACATGACCGTGGAGCACACTACATCTATCCGTACCCTGCAAACCAGAGTGAAGGCCCTGGAATACAAGGTGGACGAAGTAGAAAAAAAAACAGAACAGGAGGAACAACATTGCGGGTCATGGGCATGCCTGGGGGGCTGAGGGGAGAAACCCTACTGTCTTTGCAGAGGAACTCCTTCGATCCATGCTGCCAGATACACAGTTTATTCCCTACTTTACCGTGGAACAGGCCCACCGTGTCCCCCCTGCTCCCAGACCCCCCCTGTGCCCCCCCTGCACCCTAATATTCCGGCTGCTCAACTTTAGGGATTGGCATGAAGTCTTCTGGGCCATTGAGTTGAAATACCAAAATACTAGACTGCTATTCTTCCCTGACTACTCGATCAAGATGCAAAAACTCCACAGATCGTTCGATCAAGTTAAAATGGCTCTGCGGACCCCCGACATCAGATACAGCATTCTTTTTCTTGCTAAACTGAGTGTCCAGGACAGGGAGACTGTTCGATTTTGTACCTCCCCGTGTGATGTTACCGTCTGGCTGGAATCCTTGCCCGCTCACTGCTGATCGATTGAATCTTGTGGATTTGTTAATTTCTTCAGTATACCTGTTACAAGCCCCCTGGTTACATACAGGGGGTCTAACTGCATTTCATCGTCAAAATCACAACTGTCTTGTTGTATGCAGTGGGTATTGTCCGGCTGGGAAATCTACTTATTTACCCCATGTACTGTGTTGGGATACCTAACAGGGAAATTTCAATTGTTCCTACAACCAGTATTGGATGCCTTATGTTGCTACCCAAAGCCCGATTGGTTTAAGATCCTGCGAATACTGCTCTTCCTTTTTACCATATGTTGCAAGAGGTGGCCCCCCTATAATGACGGGCGGGGGGCTCCATGTTCTTGACATTGCCTCACGGTCTTTTCTCAGTTAGGTTATATAACTCTTCATTTACAGGTTTTTCTACACAGTAACCAAGCATTGTGCCCCTGGGTCTTCCCAGGAGACTGCATATGCGTGTATCTATGCCGCCACCTCTGTTGATCTTTCTGGAGGAGCCTCTCTATGGACTAACGGCTCCAGGTTTCACGCCCTCCTCTCTTCTTACAAAGTTGGGGGTTAAGGGACACTAGGCAGTCCTTGTACCCATGGGGATTGCAGGGTGGGGGGAATGGTTTTCTGCCGTTGCAGATATTGTGGGGACTTAGACTGTTTATTACGGTGCTTTGTTTCCATTGGAGGCCTGTTGTCTCCTATGTTAGTTTCATTAAATGTATTGACATGGCGCTATTCTTCAGATTACTTATCCACTAGGGCAGCAGGGGCATGCCAGTTTTCTGTCCCCCGGGTCTGATCCCCTAATGATATGTGTGCACATACTGTGTCTAGATATATATAAAATATATATATGTCCCGAATATCTACAGTATAGTCTCCTGGAACATCCGGGGCCTAAACTCAGCACTCAAGAGGTCTCTTGTTTTTATATTCCTACAGAAGTCTTCCCCTCACATATGTATCCTGCAAGAGACTCATCTGGTTGGCTCCAGGACCCTTGGTCTCTGGAGAGCATGGGTGGGAATGAACTACCACTACACATATTCAAATTATGCTAGGGGTGTTAGTATTTTAATACGCAAATCTCTTCCATTTCAAATACTGGAGGTGCATACACAATGGGGGGGGGGGGGGGCCAGATATGTGTTCCTGCATGCCCTCATATATGGTAAGCGTATTGTTTTAGTGGTTTTATATCTTACTCCTCCTGCCAATATACAGGTCTTATATGATATAATGCAAATGGTTTTGAGATATTATTCCCCAGAAATTTTCCTATTTGGGGGCTTTAATATGGTGCTCTTCCAGGACCTGGACAGACTCCACCCCACAGCTAGATCATCCTCAGAGCTTCAGCGATGGGCCACTACCTTCACTTTGACAGATGTCTGGAAACCCTTTCATCTCCAGGATAGGAAATTCCCCTGCCATTTTTCCACATAAAGAACTCTATCACACATTGACTCAGTATACGATTCCTCCACCGCTTCGAGATGGGCAAGGGAGGTTCAGCACTTACCCAGAGGGATCTCGGATCATGCTCCCCTTAGCCTTACCATTTCCTTAACAAAATCTCCTGGGCATGCAGATGTGGTGTCGCCCCAGGTACTGGGCAATTGACACTAGGATCCAGGTGCCAATGCTGGAGGCTATATGTAATTATTGGGTTCTGAATAGGCCTTCTGTTAATGCTATGTAGCCATGTGCCCCCTTGGGATTGGCTGGTAGTTGTGGTCCACCTGCCCGCTGCCCTCAATCACACGATTTCCTCACACCCGGAGTCACTGAACAGGCCGGTAGGGGTTAAACTTGGATGGGGATAGGGGTGGATGTGGGATGCCCAAGGATCGATTACAGGGCCTTCTATATACACTGCCGTATATACACTCCTTCTTCCTCCTGCACACTACTTGCTGACCGTTACTCTTCTCCTTCTACTCTCCTGCACACTACTTGCTGTTACAGGCCTGAAGGGAAATTTATCAGACCTCCATGACACTTCCTCTTCCACCACAGCTAGCACATGGTGAGGCCTGCTCTGACTGCTAGCAGGACCTCCGGACCACCCTTTGTGGGTAGGGGACACAGGCTCCCATATGTGAAGCCATGGACCCTCATTTGTGTAGCTAAGTACATTGGTTCTAGTTGGGCACTGGATGAACTACAATTCCCAGCCCATCCGTCTTCCAGGCCCCTCCGGCCTGCCTCACTGTCCAATGGCCCTCCTTCCCCTGACTGGCATCTCCGACTACTCCAGACTGTCCATTCTCCTCTCCCAGCCTGCTCCAGCCTTCTCATCCAACTCCCAGGGGCTGCCACTCACTGACACAGTGCATCCTTTAAAGAGTCTCTTAATGTAGCCTCTATGTTGTTCTCCTGCTCCCTTGTGCTACTCCAGGACGACTCCTCTCCTGGCTGCACCCGAGCCTCCAGGTTTCAAGGTCACCCCCCAGACTGGGGGCTCCCTCCCGGGTGAGGCCTCCACAGCACCTCTGCTATATCTCTCTCTTCCACCTGAACTCTCCTCCCCCCTGCCCTGATCACTGTATTTAAAGAGGCCTGCCCCCTGCCAATCCAGACTGTGCATTGGTCAGGGCTCCTTGTCATACATCAGAAAGTGGCATCTTCCTCCTCCATCCCCTTTTCAAGAGCTTTCTGGCACCAAAAGGGAGGAGCATCCAAGGGGTGTACCTTCCTGCAATCTCCAGCCACTCCCCAGCCCAGATCAAAACAATCAGGCCTGTAAACACTGTCGGGTCTGGCTAAATTTTACCTCTCCTAACAAAAACTCAATACAAAAAACTCACCTATCACTGTGGGAGTGCTACAGCTACTACACTGTGGGATGCTTTTAAATCCAGGATTAGGGGATAATATATCCTCCTTGCAGAGGGAGGCTTCTCAATCACTAGAGACTCTGGAGGAGGAGACTACAGGGCATGAGGCAGCCTATGTAGCTTCTCCAACCAGGGAGAACCACTTGGCCTGGCAAAGGGCAGTACGGGAGCTATCCTTATTTATTACCGAACAAACTAAAAAAAATCTATGCTACACTCAGCTCATAGAATATGACAAAAATGGGCGTCTTCTGGCCTGGTTGGTGAGGGGACAGGTTGCCTCCACCCATATAGCGAACATTAGGGAGGTGCAGGGCTCCTTGATATCTTCTCCTGAAGGCATTAACACTAGGTTTCAGGATTTTTTTCAGGAGGTATATACAGTATCTGACAAAAGTGAGTACACCCCTCACATTTTTGGAAATATTTTATTATATCTTTTCATGTGACAACACTGGAGAAATGACACTTTGCTACAATGTAATGTAGTGAGTGTACAGCTTGTATAACAGTGTACATTTGCTGTCCCCTCAAAATAACTCAACACACAGCCATTAATGTCTAAACCACTGGCAACAAAAGTGAGTACATCCCTAATTGAAAATGTCCAAATTGGGCCCAAAGTGTCAATATTTTGTGTGGCCACCATTATTTTCCAGCACTGCCTTAACTCTCTTGGCCATGGCTTCACGGGTGCCACTGGAGTCCTCTTCCACTCCTCCATGACGGAGCTGGTGGTTGTTAGGGACCTTGTGCTCCTACACCTTCCATTTGAGGATGCCCACAGATGCTCAATAGGGTTTAGGTCTGGAAACATGTTTGGCCAATCCATCACCTTTACCCTGTTTGGGGTTGTTATCATGGTGGAATACTGCCCTGCGGCCAGTCTCCGAAGGGAGGGAATCATGCTCTGCTTCAGTATGTCACAGTACATGTTGGCATTCATGGATCCCTCAATGAACTGTAGCTCCCCAGTGCTGGCAACACTCATGCAGCCCCAGACATTGACACCCCCACCACCATGGTAGACTGTAATCAAGACACACTTGTATTTGTTCTCCTCATCTGGTTGCCGCCATGCACACTTGACACCATCTGAACCAAATAAGTTTATCTTGGTCTCATCAGACCACAAGGCATGGTTCCAGTAATCCATGTCCTTAGTCTGCTTGTCTTCAGCAAATTGTTTGCAGACTTTCTTGTGCATCATCTTTAGAAGAGGCTTCCTTCTGGGACAACAGCAATGCAAACCAATTTGATGCAGTGTGCGGCATATGGTCTGAACACTGACAGGCTGAGCCCCTACCCCTTTAACCTCTGCAGCAATGCTGGCAGCACTTATATGTCTATTTCCCAAAGGCAATCTCTGGATATGATGCTGAACACATGCACTCAACTTCTTTGGTCAACCATGGTGAGGCCTGTTCTGAGTGGAACCTGTCCTGTTAAACTGCTGTATAGTCTTGGCCACGATGCTGTAGCTCCGTTTCATGGTCTTGGCAATCTTTTTATAGCCTAGGCCATCTATATGTAGAGCAAAAATTATTTTTTTCAGATCCTCAGAGAGTTCTTTGCCATGAGGTGCCATGTTGAACTTCCAGTGACCAGTATGAGAGAATGAGAGTGATAACACCAAATTTAATACACCTGCTCCCCATTCACACCTGAGACCTTGTAACACTAACAAGTCACATGACCAGGGAGGGAAAATTGCTAATTTGGCCCAATTTGCACATTTTCACTTAGGGGTGTACTCACTTTTGTTTAGACGTTAATGGTTGGGTGTTGAATTATTTTGAGGGGACAGCAAATTTACACTGTTATACAAGCTGTACACTCACTACTTTACATTGTAGCAAAGTGTAATTTCTTCAGTGTTGTCACATGAAAAGATATAATAAAATATTTACAAAAATGTGAGGGGTGTTTACTCACTTTTGTGAGAGGCTGTACCTCTAGGGCTCAGTTCTCCCTGGCTGAATTACAGGAATATCTGGGAGATATCCCTTTTCCTGTATTATCTGACTCCCACAGGAATAAGCTCCAAGCTGGGGTCACTCTTGAGGAGGTCCAGGCTGCCATAGGGGGCTTACAGGGTGGGAAGATGCCGGGCACTGATGGACTGCCAACCAAATTTTATTCCCAATATGTTGATATACTCGCTCCTAGACTGAAAGCCTTATTCTCCAATTTTACCAAACTAGATGCATTGCCTGAATCTATGGAAGAGGCGATCATTGTCTTGATCCCCAAGCCCGGTAAGGACCCACAGGATTGTGCCTTCTTTAGGCCCATTTCCTTGCCAAAGATTTTGGCTTCTCATTTATCCACAGTCATTTCTACATTGATCCACGTTGATCAGACGGGATTCATGCCGGGCAAGGGCACAGACATAAATATGCAACGTCTCTTCCTAAAATGTTCAATGACCCATGATAATGCTGGTTTCCGTGTGGTGACCTCCCTATACGTCGAAAAGGTGTTCGATTTGGTGAAGTGGATATATCTGTGGGAGGTACTTCCGCATTTTGGATTTGGCCCTAAGTTCTTGTGCTGGATTAAATTACTCTGCAGTGCATCTTGAGCAAGGGTACTTACTAATGATTGGCTCTCTGACCCATTTAGACTCTTTAGAGGCACGCGCCAAGGCTCTCCCCTATCTCCCTGTATGTTCGCCTGAACTGAATGATGCCGACCCCTCACTTGCAGCCACCTTGGAGATCTTTGACTAATTTGGCACCTTCCTGGGTATCCGCATTAATTGGCCTAAATCTGTCCTTTTACCCCTAGATGACCAAGCGTCAGTTCAGGCTTGTCCCACGGCTTTGAGGTGGGTCACGGAATTTAGATACTTGGGGTCCAGGTAACGAGGGATGTCTCCCTATACGTTAATAATAACGTACTCCCCCCTGCTTTCTCTCCTCAAAGAATGATGTCTGTCCTGGTCTGGGCTTCCATTGATTCTTCTGGGTCATATCAATTTACTAAAAATGGTGCTTCTGCCTAAATTCAACTATATATTCAGAAATAGAAATAGCTCAACATGGATACCGGCCTTGTTCTTTCAGGAAGTAGACTGCTATATAGGTTCCTTTATATGAAATGGTTCTAATCCCTGGTTAGCAAAATCTACTCTCCAACTTCCAGTACAATTGGGGGGTCTTGCCCTACCTAATCTTCAGGTTTACTACTGGGCAGCTGTGTTGGTCACAATGTACTGGTGATTTGAGGGGTCAAGAGCCAATGCTATGGTATGTGTGGAGGCTGCCTGGCTGGGTTGCCTGCTGGATTTACAAAACCTAGCATATAGGGGAATTAGGGCCTATGCAGAAGTCCTCGGACCAACCAGGACGACATTACGGGTATGGGCTGCGGCCAGGCATAATTTCTCTCAAGAGGAGTGCTTGTCTCCAGGCCAGCCTCTATGGGGAAGCTCCAATTTGGTGTTTACTACACACCAGTAAGGCTACATGGGATAAGTCCAGGTAGGGCCCACACTGCCATTGTTGTCTGACGCAGATGGGTACCTACCTCCATATGTTCTGGGAATGCCCGGTGATCTTTTCCTTCTGGTACAGAGTTTTTGAACAAATCAATGGTAAGCTGGAGGTACCGATCCCTATATCACCAGAGCTGGCCCTGTTGGGTATCCATGGGGAAACTCTCAGATCCCACCACAGCAAACTCTTGGTTTTGTACCTCTTGTTTTATGCGAAGAAAAAAAATCATTGGTAGATGGGCCTCCCCCACCCCTCCCCAACTTAACCTCTAGAGAAGCCATGATAAATTCTGCAGTGCCCCTCTATAAGCTGACCTATATCAGTCGTAGTTGTCCTTGGAAGTTTGGAAAGTTCTGGTTACCCTGGATCTCCCAGTGAATATACTCCATTCCCTCCCCTCTGCCTTGCAGACAAACAAAAGCGGATGATGAACCTACCCCCCCCCCTCCCCTCCTCCCCTCCTCTACTCACTTATAGGATGTTCAATTTGTCTGACTGCTTCCACACTGTATGGATATATGCTAATTTCATGCTTGTTGGCTATTCCTTGTAATATGCCATGTCTTACAGTATACAGTTATGCAAATTATTATATTTATTTTTATATTTCATTGTAATGCTACTTACTCCTTCAATGAAACAATCCTGATTGTTAAAAAAAAATAAAAAAAAAATCCTAAATTTATAGAATGTACTTACGATGCCAATGTCTTATTTCATATTTCATATAAACCTTCTGACCTTGTGAACTAAACAATTCAATTGTGTCTGCTGATTCAGACAACTCAGTTGAAGCACGTTGCCAGAAAATACCTTCCCACTATAGTTATGCTTCTCAAAACTTAGCCCTGAAGTTTATATTGTTCGCAATCTCATAGGAAAAATGTTTTACGGTACAGGTACATCTGCAGTGTGTTGTCTCCTAAGTGACCCTTTGCAGGAGGAAATACTGAAAATATACCTTGCTTGTTCCTCATGATTCATGCAATTTGGCCTTGTGTTTGTATTTATGTTTATCTTACTATGCTGTGCATTAGTTTCAGGTATATAGTTATTTAATGATGTACTTTCTGATGTGGTTATTGACCTGATAGATGAATACAGTTTTTAGAGTGCTTAAGATCAGAACAGATTTTCTACAATGGTTATATCCTGCTTGTATATTTAGTTTGGAGCTTGAATTTGTTTCCCTTCCCTTTCCGATCACTGGCATTCACATTGAAATTTACATTATTTACAGTATAAAGTAGCTGTTGGGGGTGAAGAAGATGAATGCCAGCACATACAATACATATTAGGTTAATATTCTCATCTGCGAGTGCCTAAAGTGTGTGTCAAAAATGGAAATTTGGAATGGGTAGTGAAATAGTGGTAGTAGCCAATTAATAATGTGTTGCTTTAGGAAAACTCAAATAATTTAGGCCACCAGGTCATATATAGAATGTACATTTATACACTGTCAAAGCGTGTGCGGTGAGCAGGATTCGTACTGACGGATTTTATGTTATGCTTGGATGTTTTTTAAATGTGTCGCTTTTTATTTATTGATATGTGTGTACACCCTGAGAGGGGGTCTTTTATGGGGAATGAATAAACTTGTCTAAGTGGTAATACACTATGTGAGTACCTTTTTTTTCAAGATACACATCAAGTTGCAGCACAGCTGAGTCACAGATACACCATTAGGAGACTTTATGCTCACTGGGTGCCATATTACTGAAGCGAATATCGGGCTTGACCGCTAATGATTATCTGTATGGGTGAGTTTTTTTCTACTCTCCGGTGAGTGTTTTACAATAGGGGGAGTGCCACAGTCTTCACGTGGTGTGGTGACGATATATGAAGACCCTGGATGTCCTGTATGATGTCTGACTTAAATGGGACCAAATATCGAGACTGAAAATCCTTGGTATACAACTTATTTTAAGTCACTAGAAACTCAGTGTGTAACCAGCAGTGACAAGAATTTTGCTGCCAAGAATGAGACCATGGTCAGTAAGTAGCTGAAGTTGGGGGTTAGTGCAGTTTAGCAATGTGGGGAGGAATAGCAATTGTTTAGTACTGTACTGTAAAAGGTACTGTACTAATTGTTTTATATGTGCCCTGTTCACACCATAGATGTCATAGATGTGCAGTGGTGTGCAGATTAGGCAGCCCAACTGACATAGTATGAACAAAAGGGAAAATATGTGAAAAAAACAAATTTGAACCTTAATCTGAACTGATTTTTATTCCCGACATAAAGTTTCATTTATATCAATGGAGACAGGCACAGACTGGGTAAGAGAATAGAATTTTGTCACTGAGGATTTAAACATGCCATGGCTCTGGAATGAAGTAAACATATGGGGTGAGTATTAGTACAGTTTAGCTTTGGAGGGTTGGGTGTGGATAAGCGATAAATTAGTAGAAGGTATATCTGTAGGCAGGTGCAGTTTAGTCCACAGAGGTTTTGGCAGTCGCTATGCAGAAAGAAGGGAGGCTAAAGGGAGCTTTAGTTCCAAGACCTCTGTAGGTGTCATCAGGGGAGCAGCCATCTGATTGGATGCTGCTGCTGCACTGAATGGCCTCTTTAGTGAAGGCAGTGCTAATAAATAGCACCGTCCCACTGCAGTTGGTGCGCATTTGCGAAGTGCCTAGGTTAGGAACAGGAACCCGCTGCTGAGGACAGTGTGTCTAGAGCAGGGAAAGGTTCCAGTGGAGGAGGGACATAGCAGGAACTCCACGCCTGATTCTACCAACACTATAACCCATGGGATCAGTTATTCCAAGCGTTTATCAGCCACCTCCTTTGTCAGATGCTGTCCAGTATCATAAGCTTGCTCTTCTACTGCATAGACTGTGCTATAACAATCCTACTGTAAGGAATTACACTGAGTTGGCCATGATATTTAAGCCCTGTTGCACTTTGTTGCAAATACTAGGAGAGCTCATGCTGCTATTACCAATGTTGCTTGTTGTTTAACTTTGTTCTAATATACCATGTCCGATTTCTTGGTCTCTGTGTGCATATACTCCACATTGGATACCAACCTGCTGGCCCCACTAACTTACCTGTACTTTAAATGTATTTAAGTACATTAAGCGGTCAAGCCACTCAAAATAATTTTAGTTATAGCTGGTGCCTGATAGGCTGAGTCAGCCCCTGGCTTCTTGGAAATCCTGGATACTCCAGTAAACCTTTTGTCTTTTGGGTGTCCGCATATACTTTTGTTTTAGTGCTTCCTGTTGCATTTGTCATAAGATAAAGTACATTAAAAAAAATTAATGGGGATCAGTGGCCAAACATCCTCAGTAGCTGTCCAGTGGCCAAAGAGGATCGCAGTAGGACCTGGAAAATGCAGCAGTGGAGATATCAGCGGCACAGAATCCTGGAATTGTCTATGCTGGAGGACAGCACAGTGGGGGGTGGGTTTGCTATAACATCTAAAGCCTTGTACACATGGTTCGATTGCCGTACGACGGCGCTTCAGATTTTTGTCAAAAGCATGTGTCCATAATTTTGTAAAGCCTACTGACTATATGAAAATTGTCATTCGACAAAGGCAAATGTAGTGATGTACTACGAGCGTATAAAGAGGAAGTTCATTTTTGGTGAGTCACCCTCAGGGCTGTGGAGTCGTTAGATAAATGTTCCGACTCCGACTCCTCAGTTTTTTGTACTTCCGACTCCGACTCCCCGACTCCGACTCCTCTGTATTAATATGTGAATGTATTTTATACATTCCTTGAAGGAAAGAAAGGCAACATACATGTCATTACCACAGGACTACTGGCTGGGAAACCAACTGTCTACTGTAGTAGCAGCAGGCATAAACATCAGGAACAGGAACTTTACCAGTTCAAAAATACAAACCACATTATTTGGTTGTTTTAGAACAAAAACAAAGCTTATCTATATGAACCAAAAACAAAATCTGTAAAACCTAGAAATGGTTTATAATAATCTTGAAATGTAGTTATAGGCTTAGCAAATGCAAATCAATTCAATGTAGAGTTCTAAGGAAGAGAATTACCTCTGCCAGATCCTCTTTCATAGAGGCTCTTAAGTCAGACTTTATTATTTTTAGGGCTGAAAATAATCTTTCGACACTGACTTGGGTGGGTGGCATTGCAGTAACTATTCTGGCCACATCACTAACGATCTCTGGATAAACAAGGGTGGCTTCTTCAACAGTAAGTTTTGATGAGCGATCATACTTTTCAACTTCTTTTAGTGCTTTATAAAACTCCTGTTGGAATTTTTGTATTTAGACATTTACTGGTTCTGTAACGCTTATGCGACATCGCTTTCCTTTAGCAACTTCCATTTTTGAAGAAGATGATCCTGAGTTACCACTATTGCTTAAAAGAACTTCATCCTGTGGAGGTATTTCAGGTCGTAATTCCTTCAGGAGTCGGAGTCGGAGTCGGTGCATTGCTTGCCGACTCCGACTCCAGGTACCCAAAATTTCCATCGACTCCGACTCCTCGACTCTAACTCTGACTCCACAGCCCTGGTCACCCTTTCGGCCGCTTCCGCTAATTTCCCTATTAAAAATACATTAAAAACATTATAATGTGCACTGCATTTTGTAACTTCAATTCCTGTGTCACGAATGTTAATTCTGGATTACGGTCGCCAGTTTACACAACCAAACTCTTCTGGGTCGTTTCCTTGATTCCAAAAATGCGTGTTTGTACTTTCGACTTTTGTGTGTCGATTTCTATACACACCATCCGAAAATTGGACGTGTCGTTATCGACAGATAAAAATGTACTAGTCTGCACATCCTGCTTTTGTCTGACGAAAAAAAAAAGCAAATTGGCTGTTGAAAGGAGCATGCTAATGGTAAGAATTTCGGACGACAGGCTGTCTAACAACAATTCCTGTCTGAATTTCGCATTGTGTGGTACATTATGTTGGGTGTTCACACCCTCCAACAAAAGTTTAGTTCGACTTTAAGCGCACAGAGTCCCTGAGTGGTATAAGATATTGTCAATATTGTCAATATTAGCATCTGTTTGGGTGGAATAACATTTTAAATGGGATCAATGCATTGTTTTGTGTGTTTTTGGAAAATATTGATGTTGACAAGGTGTAAAAAACATTGTGGTTTGTGCTGCTTTGTATGGTTTGTATACATGTTTTGACAATTGTGTTTGGATGAGAGTAATATCTTTTAGCAGTGACTGGCTTCACTTACCCCAGATCAGCAAGGGGATACACAAGCCATCAGAATGTGCTGTGTGTACAGAAACCTCGGTCCAACAGTTCTAGAGGATACTTTTACATAAAAGGAGGGACCATTTCCTTTAAAGTGTGCACCTAAACTTTGTTTATTTCTCACTATGCCTTTGTCATGCGACCCTAAGAATCCTGAACAAAGAACTGCTGTCAAATGCTGTCAGAATGCCTCATTTGTCTCTCTTTTAGATGTCATGCCTTGGTATTCCATGTAGAACCATTTAACATTGGAGGAATATATTGTAGGTGCTATAGCTGAATGTTGTTTTATGGGTATATTATGCTTTACAATTTGTTACTTGTCAAAAAAGTACAGACTTTTCTTTGAAAATGGTTTATTATAATGTAAGAGATCTGTCTTAATTTGTCTGTTCAGTCAAGGAAGATATAAGCTTTCACAGATGCTTTGTGTATGGCATACTAACCTACTGGCATGCAAGGATTGCACAGGTGCCCCTAATAAATATACGCCAGATACCTCTGCAGAGGAAGAGACCCAGGAGGTCTTATGTGATCTAAATTCACAAAAACGTTTACTGTAATCTCTTACAGATTGCTTTGTCATCATTTCATCACTGCTGATCAGACAATT
>BLSH010559427.1:0-12052 GCA_018402905.1 Glandirana rugosa
AACCCGAACGATTTTTGAAATGTCCGGGTCCGGGTCCGTGCCACGGACACCCGAAAGTTCGGTACGGACCCGAACGTTACAGTCCGGGTTCGCTCAACACTAATCCAGACCTTAGAACTCCCCCACAAACAATCTGGGGCCCAACAAACTTTTCACGAACTAACTCAGACGAGACACCAAATTATGGAAAAATTAGGCTGCAAAGTACAACGAAAGTTTGTCCTAACACAAAAACGTTTTTACGAGCACGGCAATAAAAGCAGCAACCTCCTAGTGAGAGCCCTACAGGCCAGAAAAGCTGCCACCACGGTACATCACATAAACACCTCTCAGGACAAGCTAGTGACCACCTCCATAGACATAGCCTCCCAATTCGAAATATATTACCATGACCTGTATAACTTAGGCTCAGCGGAACATCCCTCAAGCGTAAACAAATACCATGGGGATATCCTGCAAGACTTCCTCTCCAAGTACTGCCCCACCAAAATCTCTCGCTCAGCAGCCCGAGTGATTGAAGGCCCTCTCTCCTCTGAAGCATTTCAAAAAGCTGTAAAGCATCTTAAACTAGGAAAAAGTCCAGGACTGGACGGGTTCACCGCGTACTATCAAACTTATCCTGAAACCCTTCCTGCACTCATTTAACTCCCTGCCCAATGAAACGCCAACAACACATAACCTACTGGAAGCTCATATCACAGTATTCCCGAAAGCCGGGAAAGACCCCAGGTCTGTAAGTAACTAAAGACGGATTTCCCTTCTAAGTGTGAACTTAATGATCTTCGCAAAGATCTTTGCCAATCGTCTACTACCTGTACTGAATTCGCTCGTGAACACGGATCAAGTAGGCTTTGTCCCTGGGAGAGAAGCCAGCGACAACATAATCAAAGCTATAAATCTCCACCAGAGAAGGCATTCGACAGATTGGCCTGGGAATACATGGAAGCGGTACTCGCGCCATGGGAATACTGGACCACCTGTTTCACCTCATCATGACTCATTATGCTAATCCAAGGGCACGAGTTAGGGTCAACGGTCAACTGTCGAATGACTTCCCCATTCATAATGGAATGACGGAATGAGACAGGGCTGCCCCTTGTTTTTTGTATTGACGTTGGAACCCTTCCTGTGTCGGATCTGAGAGAATAGAGATATCAATTAAAGGTTGTACTCAAAAGTTGGCGGCATTTGCTGATGACATCTTACTATTTCTCTCAGAGCCATAACGGTTCCAAACATACTGAAGGACTATGCCTTGTTCCAGTACATCTCCAACTTCAAGATTAATTTTAACAAATCTCACACCCTTAATATCTCCCTGCCTGCTGCCACAGTGACGAAATGCCGGGATAGCTTCCCCTTCACATGGCAGACAGAGGCTATTACCTACTTGGGTATTAAGTTACCGGCTAAACTTTCTGAACTGAACACCAGGAATTTCCTACCTATCCTCCATAAGTGGTCACCGACCTTAGAAAATGGGGAAAATTGATGTTCTCATGGTTCGAAAGAGCTGCTATCCTTATAATGAATGCTCTACCCCGCCTACTCTAACTATTGCAAACAGTCACGATTCGTCTTCCCCCTACATTCTACCATTCATACAAACAACTTTTTCTGATGTTTTTATGGAGAGGAGAGTGTCCGCTAATTAGCTATGACCACCTAGCCCTACCCAAACAGAAAGGAGGCATTGGTCTCCCAGACTTGTGCAACTACTATAGGGCTTGCCACCTAGCCAGGATAGTAAATTGGAACGTACATGACAGAGCAAAAGATTGGGTGAGACTGGAAGCCTCCTTCTCAGCACTTTCCCCGAACACAGCTACTTAGCTACGCCAGGCTCATATCCCAACCACCCTCCAAAACCACCCACTCATAAGGCCCACTCTGTCCTGCTTTATGGAAACCTGAACAAAACTTGAGATATCATGAGTTCCAAGTCCCCTAACACCAGTACAAATGAACCCAGAATTCCAACCCGGCATGACCAGCCCCTCAGCTAAGGAACCCAAACACAACTCCGTATTACGCGCTCTCCACTTCTACCAATCAGGTAAACTCATGGATTACAACCAGTTCACATCACACTCGCGAGCACATCACAGCAGCCTTAATATCACCTAAACCCTTGGACCTATATGCAAATGAGGCATTTCCTTAGATCCTTAGACCACTCCTCGGCCATCTCACGACCCCTTAAACCCTACTATTCATAATCCATTCTCTATGAACAAATCCTCAGGTGAGGGAAAAGCTTGCTTGGCCTGGGGAAAAGACTTACAACTGGACCTAAACCTGGCAGAATGGCAATATGTTTGCTGCAATAAACACAAGGGATCTGTCAATGTCTCTGTCCAGGAAAATGGGTACAAACTCCTATCCAGGTGGTACCGGACACCTGCCCTTCTTCACAAATGCAATCCGTTCATTTCCAAATGTAACTGGTGATGTCACCAGGGTGTAGGGACATTCATACATATTTGGTGGAAATGCCCAACATCCCTCTCTCCACAACCCACCCAGTCCTTCTCCCCCCTTCTCTCCCCCCCCTGTTTTGTTCCCGAGACACTACCTTTGGAAAAGCAACATGACAGGAGTACTACATTGGCAGCAGCATGATTACCTTTTCACCACCATATCACTCCCCTCACATAAATATGACGCCCCTCTCTCACCAGGAGTAGGACAATCAACACAATGCTCGCTAAAGAAACTGTCTAAGGCTACATATATGTAAGGGCAGTGCTCATTGGATCTCAAGGGCACTACACACATTTGAAGTCTTATTACTTTGTATATAATAAAATATGTTTGAAACAAAAAAAAACTGAATACAAATCAAAAGAAGTGTGTGGTAGGGATTTTAAAGAGCAAAAACACACACAAATGTATACAAATACAAACTTGCTTTTTAAACATGTAGAAGACTAAAAAACTAGAGACACAGGCTTGAAAATTGAAAATCATTAGACAATAGCCCAAGAAAGGCTAGCTCACTATACATGTATATCTAAAACCCCTTGGTGTAACATAAATTTGAAAGGGGGTATGGTCCGGAATCAGAGGACGGCGGATGCATCCTTAGAGAGCTCCGGAGATCCAGAGATAATCCTCAGGCATCCGTCATCATCAAAGCCCGGTAGCATCGATACACACCCAGGGGGCCTTCCACCATCCTCTCATACAGACTTAGCTAAAAATTTCCGCCGCCCATGACCGTCCACCACGGTGCACCGAAATTTAGGCCGCGGCTTGAACCGCGCCTAGGCCGCAGTATCTTCCGCGGCTCTACAGCCTACATCCAGCCCTCACACTTCGCTCCGGACCCCGAGGCAAGGCACTGAGGACCCCTCATCCCCTCCACATCAAACTGGGCCAATACTTTACACAGGCCCACTTATCCACCCGCGACATCCACAAATTGAGGCCGAGGCCTCACCAGCGACTAGGCCGCAGCTTCTGGTACAGCCACCTAGGCCCCCATCCACCCATCCAAAAATTATAATCTCTCCAACCAGGGGGGTCTGGACGAGCCCCGCTTACTGATGGCCACCTGAATTGTGCCCTACTGCACAGTGGAGCTTCATTAGCCACCACAGGAATCCACTCCACCCCCAACTCACTCCTAGCCATGGGGAAAAATTACCACCCTAACACAGCCTCTCGCAATCCAAAAGATCAGTCATCGCAACCACCTGGAAATATTCCAGCAATGTTCCGACTAGCAGGAGGGGATAGTCGCACTTCCACTGAGATGGAGTTAGAATCTCCGGCCGGATCCCAGACCCAGGCGAATACACAGCAGAAGGCCGCATACCCTGTTTCATCCAACCTACAAGTAGTGGCGGCAGATATAAAAGCCACCCTGACAGCCGCCATATCTGACCTCAGGGCTGACTTACATGCAGTCTCCATGAGGATGGGAGTGGTGGAACAAACAACAACCCGCCATGCTGACGCAATCAGACAAGTTCAAAGATCCACTGACTTAAACCCCACACATAATCGATATGCACAGACACCTGGAGGACCTCGATAATCGCGGAAGACGTCATAATGTACGTATCAGGGGGCTCCCTGAAACGATTGAACAACATCAGATCGAACAGACTGTAGTGGGGATCTTCAACGATCTGCTAGAAAGGCCTGCAGACTCCCCCATAGAAATAGAGAGAATCCACAGAGCACTAAGACCCAGAGGACGGGAATCTGACCCCCCTAGAGACATTATTTGCTGCTTAGTGAACTTCCCACAAAAAGAAGCAATCCTCAGAAAAGCCCGAGACCGCAATAGAGTTCTCTTTAATGGTTCCGAGATCAAGCTGTTCCAAGACCTCTCCACCATAACCCTGAATCACAGGAGAGCTTTACGCCCCCTGCTGGACCAACTCAGAACAAGAGGCATCCCATACAGATGGAAGTTCCCTTTCTGTCTGCCTGCTACCTGGAGAGGTCACTCTGCACATCTAAGAACCCCCGTTGTGAAACGCTCAACATCCCTTATACGGAAGTACCAGAATGGTACAGCACATTCTCCATTTCCGAATCATGGATCGAAGTTTCCAACAACTCCACCCCTAGAGCTCAAAGACACAGAGACAGACGCCGTAGAAACTCTGACTCACCTCCTCTTCACCCTAACCGCAGAGAAGATGCTCCAAGGAGCCCTGGCTCATCCCCACCACGTAGGAGAGACCGAATAGACGCTTAAGTTGTCCAATCCTTAGGTAGAGAACTCTTCCCCTAACCTCAGTTCATACTCATTCCAGATAAACAATACGCTGATCGATACACTGTCAAAGGCTCCTCAAAGCCATCTTGCACCTTTATGGATAGCCAGAGTATACTTACCTTCTTCCTTTTTGACTGCAGAGAACTCTTTTCATTGAGCTTGTTTCATCTCACAAGACTCACCGGATAGCTTTCTACACATAGGCATGGTATTGCTCTTCCCATACCCGCATTATCTTGCCAATCCTTCATGACGAGCCCAATGGGGAGTTTCAATTTTCTCCTCCTGACCGATGCGAGACAAACTGATTTAATGGTCTCACCCTTCTCCCCCCAATCAAAACGCCTATCAAGGCGCTCACTCAATGCTAGGGACCCATCACGCTATGAGTCTCTATTCCCGGGTCTATCTACGAAAAGTGTAAGTTCCGATCCAGACTGATTGCTTTAACGTTCACACCCTCTCCACCATCGCAGGCCCTTTATAGCATCATAGCTACTCTGATAATTCTCTAAATCTTCGCCTAATAACCACAAACTGATATTATGATATAAATGTGATATCTAATACAGCTTTTAATTAGCCAGATGGTTCTGAGAATTGTACTCTACCGAATATTAGGACATTATTGAGACTTGTTTAACCCATTATGATGTTATATGCATTGTTTGTGTTCTCTCTATCCATTATTACCTTAGATCACATGCTTCAGGGCTCTGTTTCCAACGCCTTAGCAAGAGCGATCACCCAAGCTCTTTAGAAGCTTCAAATGTAAGTAATGTTATGGTTCTTCACGGTTAGAGTTTTTGTTTTTGACTCAGATGATCTAGTTCAACTTGGGGCTTACCATATCTCCTCAGACATCTCTGGGGGGGGGGGTGCCACTATGAGTCCCTGACCTTCCAAAGGGAGGCATATTATGTGGACCCTCCGCTCCCCCTACAAACGATGCAGCCCTGAAGATGCCTAGACAACAAATAGTTTGCAAAGGCTCTATTACAGCCTCTTACATTAAACACCTACCCCTCAGACTGTTTCTGACTATCCAGAATCATACCAGATTGCTCCCTCCTAGGCTTTAATGCACCACATTGATTTGAGTTCTTTTCTATGTGTATAGCATAAAAGGTAAAAGGTCTATTTACCCCCACAGGGAACTATAACTCTTCCATAGGTCATCACCTACTCAGTCCCATTTCCACATCAAAAGCATTTAGTACACATCATGCATCAGGAAACAGGTGTCCACTCCAATAACATATCCTACTCCCTCCAAAGTCAAATCCACACACCCCCTCCCCCTCAATGTATTAAAGAACACCCCAGATCTAACTCCATACAGGATTAAATTTCTCATCAGGCCTTCCCAGCTCCACAATTGCAGGAGCACGCTTCCTCACGTTTACTACCTGACCTCACCCCCACACAGAGAGATTCCTTTCTATCCTGACCGTTCCGGACATACCTAACCATCACACATAAACATTTTACCTGCCATTATTTTAGGAAGATTAGCTGGTCTATTTCTCCCTCTGGACCTCCTGCCATCCATCTTATCCGTCTTTCAGACCCTCCCTTCTTTTACTCTATCTCTCTTTACCTACTTATCTCTCCTCCCCTGTACTTGTCTCCCTCTCCCCAAGATTTAACTTCGCCTTCCATAGTGCCTGCCGTTGTAAACAAGCTTTAATAGCTTTCTTTGCCCCACCAGAACACATTAAGCTTACAATATCTATCACATACAACTGTTGACTGGGCAAACCATTGGCAAGCAACAATGACAATACCAACAGCGACCCAAAATCCTCTCTCATTGAAACTGGTCTCAATAAGTGCCAAAGGGCTAAATCTCCCCGAGAAACGCTCTCAACTACTAAGAGAATGTCACAGGCTGAAAGCAAATGTGGCTTTAATTCAAGAAACTCATTTTCTTGAAGGGAAGGTTCCAAACATCTCCGACAAGAACTTCACAAAGATATATCACGCCACCAACAAAGAATCGAAATCGAAAGGTGTCACAATACTCATCTCCAGACAAACCCAATTCAAACTCACAGACTCCTTGAGCGACCCACTAGGAAGATACATCTTCCTCAAGGGCACCCTTAACAACCGACCCATTACAATCACCAATATCTATGCGCCTAATACCAAACAAGTAGCCTTTTACAGGCAGATAATTGACCTCCTGACAGCGTTCTCAACAGGTATCCTCATACTAGGGGGAGACTTTAATGTCCCTATGAACCCTATCATTGACTCCTCCTCGGGTACATCCTTTTTACCATACAAGGCACTAAGGCAAATTAAAAAACAATTGCAGAGTCTCCTGTTGCACGATACCTGGAGAACTCTTAATCCACAAGAAAAAGATTACACATTCTTCTCCCCTCTACATCAAAAATACTCGAGGATTGACTACTTTTTTATAAAGCAACCTGACCTATCCCTTCTTCAAAACGCCACAATTGAACCCATGACTTTATCAGATCACCATCCAATTACTGTCACTCTGACCTTTCCAGAAATCATAAATAGGACCAAGACATGGTAACTCAACTCCGCCTTACTAAACAACCCTGCAGTAACTACCAACATCTCTACATGCCTCCAAGAATATTTTGCATTAAACGATACACCTGACACGTTGTCTCTCAACATTTGGGAAGCTCACAAATGTGTAGCTCTGGGCAAATTTATAAAAATAGCCTACAAAAATAAAAATCGCCACCTTAATGTCACAGATTAGCTCGCTAGAATTGTCACACAAGAGAAACCAAGCTATTGCAACATACAGAGAACTGATATCCACAAGACAACTCCTCATTGAGGAGCTTAACTTAACAGTGAAAAGACGCTATATCTTATGACATAAGATTTATTACGAACAGGGTAATAAAAGTGGTAGGTTGTTAGCTAAGGTGGTACAAAGTAAAAAGTCAGCAGATACAGTCCATCAGATAAATGATAAACACGGGAATATTCACTCTTCCAATGACAAGATAGCCCTCCAATTTGAGAATTACTACCGTTCACTGTATAACATTCCTTCCAACCCCAAATGCCCTATAGGAACAGACCTATGGAATCGCTCTATCCAATCATTCCTCTCTGACTATGGTATATCGCCCATCTCGGAAGAAGTATCAAATAAAATAAATACACCCATCTCGGAAATGGAATATGTGACGGCAATCAAGGAAATGAAAGTGGGCAAGGCCCCCGGCCCCGACGGACTCCCCCTACAATACTACAAAACATTCAGAACATACTCAAACCCCGCTATCTCTCTTCTTTTCACACACTCAGCTCTGAAACCCAAATCCCCCCACACCTTCTTGAAGCTCATATTGCAGTCATTCCCAAAGAGGACAAAGACCCATCCCAAGTATCAATCTATCGTCCCATATCCCTCATTAACGTAGACATCAAGATTTTTTGCGAAGATCTTGGTGAAACGTCTCTTGCGTCTCCTATCCTCCCTAATTTCACTAGATCAAGTTGGATTCATACCGGGTAGAGAGGGTAGAGGTAACACCATTAAAGCTTTAAACTTTCATCATTGGCTCAACTTGAACAAGAAGCAAGGCTTCTTCCTCTCTTTAGACACGGAGAAGGTGTTCGACAGAGTGGCCTGGGATTACATGCACGCAGTACTCCAGCACATGGGGATCCCCAATTTAATGCTTTCATATATTAAAGCCTTCTATTCCTCCCCCGCTGCCAGAGTCCGTGTTAATGGCCACCTGTCTGACGTCTTTCATCTTAAAAATGGTACTAGGCAAGGATGCCCACTTTCCCCGATCTTATTCGTTCTATCCTTCGAGCCCCTCCTAAACAAAATCCACCTCAACCCTAATATAAAAGGGATCACCATTGCAGAATGCTCATTCAAATTAGCTGCCTTCGCCGATGACCTCTTCCTTTTCCTCTCAGAGCCTATTACCTCTCTCCCAAACCTGCTAAAAGACCTAGATCTCTTCCAACAAATTTCTAATCAAAAATTAACCACTCTAAATCATCTGCCCTAAATATAACCCTCTCCCCTGAAACAGTCCACCTATGTCAAAGCAACTTTACCTTTAAATGGGCCAAGGACTATGTTACCTACCTGGGAATTATACAAAACGGAAGTAAGAAAATCCCGCGCTGATAAGTCCTCTTGTATGGCAAACGACCAACTGGGCAAAGGTAAATGTACCGATGTGTGCAGCCCTCCTCGGACGGGGAATTCCGAAAGTGACTAGAAAACAAGAGAAAAAGGAAGGCGCACGCATCTAGTGCATTACCAAAAATAATTTTATTAAAATTGATAACAAGAGAGGGTACTCACAAAGGTCAGGAGTTGAGAAGTAGTGGGTGCACAACCTGTACAGACAGAGTAAAAGCTGATGCGTTTCGGGGGCGCACCCCCTTCCTCAGAGCTTTGCTACGCTCTGAGGAAGGGGCTGCGCCCCCGAAACGCGTCAGTTTTACTCTGTCTGCACAGGTTGTGCACCCACTACTTCTCAACTCCTGACCTTTGTGAGTACCCTCTCTTGTTATCAATTTTAATCAAATTATTTTTGGTAATGAACTAGGTGCGTGCTCCTTCCTTTTTCTCTTGTTTTCTACCTGGGAATTAAACTGCCACAATCCCTTTCCAACCTCTTCCACTTAAACTTCACTCCAGTCCTAAAAGAGACTAAAGAAGATCTAAAGAGATGGAACATACTCAATGTTTCATGGTTTGGTAGAGCATCACTAATTAAAATGACAATTATCCCTCGTTTCCTTTACCTTTTCCAAACCATCCCCATTAAAATCCCTATATCCTACTTTAATAACTTCCACCAACTCTGCTCTTCTTTTGTTTGGCGCAACAAGCAACCCAGAATTAGATTCGACAAACTAACCCTCCCTAAAAACAAAGGTGAGATTGCCTTCCCTGATCTTCGTATCACCTAGCAGCTCTTCTTACCCGTATTGTAGATTGGAACTTACACGGATCTGTTAAAGACTGGGTCACCCTTGAACAACTCACTTCACCACAGAGCCTAAGAAGCTTACCATGGCTAAATCCTCAACATATCATGCCTCAAAATAAACAACACCCACTAATCGGCTCTACCTTAGCCGCATTCCAGAGTTCAAATAAAAACTCCAACTGCAAGCCATGGTTCAGTCCCTTAACCCCCCTGAGAGGGAACCCAGACTTTCTACCAGGCCTGAACAAAAACTTCTTTTTAAACATATGGCCCCAAAGAGACGTACTAGCGTCACATTTCTATAAAAGAAATGCATTCGTAATATTTGAAGAGTTAAATGATTCCCTATCACCCAACCATATCCCTCGTTGGGCTTACTTGCAGGTCAGGAATTTCTTAAACAAACCCTCTAACATTCAGTACTGGACTCGGAGATCATCCACCCTCGAAGACCTCTGCTCTAAAAAATCTCCCCAAAGACACATCATCTCTGCTCTGTACTCCTCTACATTTGAGAACCTCTCAGCTTTCTCAGACTCTGCATGCAGAGCCTGGGAACAAGACCTTGAAAGATCCATATCACCAGACGACTGGGAACTCATATGTACCTACACCCACAAAGGATCTCTCAATGTTGCTACTCAGGAGTGCAGTTTTAAAATAATGTCTAGATGGTATAGAACCCCGGAACTTCTTAACAAATTCTCAAACACCATTCCAAACAAATGCTGGCGATGTAAGGATGTCCTTTCTTCATATCTGGTGGTCCTGCCCCCAAATCCAAAAGTTTTGGAAGATGGTACACAATACTATACACCAAGTCACAGCGGAGACGCTGGAATATTCCCCTGCCACATATTTGCTTCACCTCTCCAATATTCCAAAGAAACGTTACATTAAATCTCTAATAATGTTCATGATTAACACAGCCAAACAATGTATTCTGTATCACTGGCAATCCCCAAACATCCCAACGAGAAAGGAATGGTTTCAGAGAATTAACAACATCGAAAAAAATCTAAGAACTTATAAGCATCTCACACGAGACCCTCACGAAATTTACAACGACCTGGTACAAATGGCAAAAATTAAAATCTACACGTTACTACCCACTGAACAACACCCCTCCATAAATCCTAACTAAATCAACGGCATTATATGCCTCATGAGTGGGGGGAGGAGACATGGCTGGCCTATGTCTGCTCCCGTTTACTCACACCCGCTCCCTTCCCTGCCAATAAGCTATAATATCCCCACTCTTATCCTTTTTTTCTTTTTTTTTTTTTCTTACTTTCCCTCTTTCCCCCCCTCTCTTTCCTTCTCCCTCTCTCTCTACTTACCTATAATCTTCTCGTTCCATTATCTTCTCCCAAACAATATAGCATATTTAAACATCTCGTGCTCATCTCCTTTCTCAAATTAAGTGTATTTTATTGAAGTTGAACCTTGAGCCTTGACTCCCTACAAACAGGACCAGAGTAGAAATAACCTCCCTCGTAATTCATATCCCTCCATAAACCCCATTTAAATTTAATTCATGACATCCCTAAATACCTATCACTCTCAGTACGTCTACCCCACTACATTATTAGTTACCTTAAGGTACACCACCTGATTAACCCCTTCCTTACCGGACACTTAAACCCCCCTCCTGCCCAGACCAATTTTTGGCTTTCAGCGCTGTCGCATTTTGAATGACAATTGCGCGGTCGTGCGACGTTGTACCCAAATAAAATTTGCGTCCTTTTTTTCCCACAAATAGAGCTTTCTTTTGGTGGTATTTGATCCCTTCTGCGTCATTTCTGATCGCCGCTATAAACAAAAAATGAGCGACAATTTAGCAAAAAAGAACAATATTTTTTACTTTTTGCTAAAGTACAAATCCATTAAAAAATTATTCATCAGTTTTGGCCGATATATATTCTTCTACATATTTTTGGTAAAAAAAAAAATCGCAATCGGCGTATATTGATTGGTTTGCGCAAAAGTTATCGTGTCTACAAACTGGGAATTGATTTATGGCGTTTTTATTATTTTTTTTTTTTTACTAGTAATGGCGGCGATCTGCGATTTTTATCGGGACTGCGATATTGGGGCGGAAATGTCGGACATTTTTTACACATTTTTGGGACCAATGACATTCATACAGCGATCAGAAATTTAAATGTCCACTGATTACTGTATAAATGTCATTGGCAGTGAAGGGGTTAACCAGCAGGGGGCAGTGAAGGGGTTAAATATGTTCCCTGGGCGTGTTCTAACTGTGGGGGGGCAGGGCTGGCCGGGACATAACAGATCTAACTGATCCCAGTGACAGGGATCAGTCGATCTGTCCTGTCCCCTGTCACAG
>BLSH010559427.1:16885-32034 GCA_018402905.1 Glandirana rugosa
TCCTCCTCCATCGGTTGTGACAAAAAACCCAAAAAAACAAATATTACCTTGTGCAGAATAAACATTTAGACCGGACTCACACAGCCATTCGTATACTTGTTTTTTTGAATAGGCCTCAATATTTTGGGGGCTACCCCAATTATAAACAAAAAAACCCAAAAAACAGTGTTGGCTACCTCCTCCTCCTCGACCACCGCCACTTCCACCTACACTGCCACGGTCATGGCCTAGTCAACCTCTAGGCTCCTACTCTACATCCACCCCCTCTTCCCATTTTTTTAAATTTGATTTTAATTTATTTTTCCTATCCCCATTTTTTTGTAGGGCACTTGCCCTACTCTTACCCCCATTTTACTTCCTTTTGCAGCCCTTTAGCACTTGCCAGGACTTTGTTACAGCCATTTTTGTGCCTAAAAGTTCTTGTCCCCATTGACTTCAATGGAGTTCGGGGTCCGGGATAAAGTTCGGGCAATGTTCGGTGCCAAACCCGGACTTTTTCCCAAAGTTCGTTCGGACCCTCCGAACCCGAACGTCCAGGTGTTCGCTCAACTCTACTAACCAACATATAAAGAAAAAAAAGAGAACAAAAACTAAACAAAAAGAAACCAACAATCAGACAAAAAAGGAAATTACTAAAAATGAAAACATAAATCAAAAGCAAGTAAACCTATCTATTCTTCACCATACACAGGGCCCAGCTAGTGTCACGTCTGCACACTGTCCAACAGCAAGTGGACAGTGTCAGCCATGCCACAATTGGGCCATCCTAAATACACCAGGAAGACAGTAAGGAAAAGGGGTCACCCCCAAAAGAAACCAACAAGTATGGCCCTATATAAAGGGCCATCAAAGCTTCAGCTCACAGTAATGCAGAGTGGCGTCCGCTCTCCTCCCATTCTTGTTGCTGACCTAGAAAGTGACGTGCTTGATGTCACTTCTGAGTGCGCCTCTTGGTGTCCCTGGCCAGCATTGCCAGAAAAAATGCAATGCAATGCGATCTGGATTGCATTACATTCAGTGGAGCACAGGGATGACAGCCATTGTCTAAAAGACCAGGGTCTCATTAAAGAGAGCCTGTCACCAAAAAAATCACCACATAGTGGAATTAGGTTTAAAAAAAATGTTTTGGCGGAAGCTCCGTGATGGCCGCTTAAGCCAGGAGCTCCGCACCAGGTCGAGCCACCGGCACCAATACAGCCCGACACAGCAAGCATATAAGCCCAAATTCATGTCCCCATCCACCGGACCCCTCTCTGCCCACTCCTAAATGTCTGGAGCCTCGGCCAGGAGGAACCTAGAGCCGCAGTTTTACACCCAGGCTGCTGAGGGGTGTACCAAGATGGCCACCTCTGCCCAGCCACATGTCTACTGCGATCCAGGCAATGCTGATCTGAGGCAGGTACTGTCACCAGCCACTCTCATCTTCACTCCTGAGATTCACGGGCAGCCCCAGCTGATCATGACCCCATCCCCAGCCTCCAACGAATCCCTAATAGGGCGCACCTTATAGGACTATGCCTCAACTCCTCTCTGGCCTAGGCAGGCCTCCCAATCAGGTAACCCGGCACCCAGCCCTACTACTCTGGAGTCTACCATACATTAAAGAGATCTCTTCCTCAGGATCTCTGACCTACTGGAGAGAGGATTATCAAATACGGCATCCAAGATTACAGGGGACATTAATGCAGAATTCCAGAATTTAGGGGCCAGAATGGAGGCGATTGAACAGAAGCTGGACATAACCGTAGCAAGAACCAACCAAAATTCGGATCACATCAGGGTCCTACAAGAACAACTGGATACAGCCCTGGCTAAAATAGAAGATATGCAAAATAGGTCCAGAAGACATAATATTAGGGTCAGAGGCCTTCCCGAATCCATTACTGACATCCACGCTGTTGTCCAGGACCTCATGAAAAAGCTCATCCCAGAGGCCCCACAGCACCGCCTGGAACTAGACAGGGCTCCTAGAGCCCTGGGGCCCCTGAGAAAGGACGGCTCCCCCAGGGATATAATAGTTAAGCCCCACTTCTATGCTATGAAGGAGGAAATTATGCATTTATCTCGCAACAACTCCCAGGTATCCTGTCAAGGCCATCAGATACAGATCTTTGCGGACCTGGCCCCATCCACTATACAAAAAAGGAGAATCCTTAAGCCACTCCTGTCTATCCTCTCAGCCAAGAATGTTAAGTATTGGTGGGCCTTTCCCTTTGCGGTAAAGTTCCTGTGGAAAGGTAAAACTGTCTCCTTCTCATCAGAAGGCGAGAAGATTTTGCTAGACCTAAAACTAAACTCCCAAGAAGATCCCATGGATTTCACCAGTGCTGCCTTAGGATCAACAAAATGTCCACCGCCCACCAGCCCAGTCCCCCTCTCTGGAGCAAGTCAAAATGCAAGAGATCCAAGGATAACCTACCTCCCTAACCCACGCCGATCCACCTTCACACTTTCACCGGTGCCACATTTGGTGGCCCTTTTCCAGTGGATCCCCTACTGCCGGATGGGGCGTACAGCCCCTGCCACTTTTTGACTGCCATAGGCACAGACCACTTTTTGGCCTGTTTGGCACCTGTTTTCAGTTTCCCCGCTGCTTAATACCAAGGCCCTGGACTGATCATCTCCAATTAGGCCTCTCATAAAAGGCTTCTCAGTTACTCCTGCCGGAGCAGGTAATCTTCCAAACTCATTGTCAGAAGCCTCCATTTTCAATGGACTGAACTACCCTCATTGGAGGCAGGTCCAGAAAGATGATCACCTAAGAGCATTTTATGTGTTTCCCCGTTGTGTCTTTTACAAATTGTTGTTTAAGTTGCTCTGCTGGGGCTCGACCTGGTCCCCATGTACACCCTCTTACCCCCTGATCGCATCAAGCCCGTCATCATGGGATAAGACGTCCACCCCTCACTCCAGGGCGGATGACCCCCTGTTAGGGAGTGGGTGTGAAATTCCCCACTCGACCTTAAAGGGTCCGCTAGATGACCCTCTTGTTTGTTGTTCATGTTCCCCTCCTGTCCTCCCTCTCTAATCTCTCTCCTTTCTTCAGTCAATCAGGGGATGAATGCCCACTCTCCATCAGAAAGCCCAGAGCTCCTCATTCCAAATGGCTCAGGACAATTCCCCAGGAAAATCGTGCCAAGGGTAAGTGACAATTCTATTGCATGCAAGCCGCCCTTCTTACACCATGGCTGATCCCACCTCCCCCACCTCTCTCAAGATAGCTACACATAATGTGCAGGGCCTAAACTCCCCTATTAAGAGGGGAAAGGTCCTCAAGGAATACAAAAAAACTCAAACTGGATATCATAATGATCCAGGAGACTCATTTTCCAGTCCGGTACCACCCCAAATTGCTCCACTCCCATTTCCCAATTTTCCACCTAGCTAATGCAGAAGACAAGACCAAGGGGGTGGCAATATGATTCTCAAAGCACTGCAACTTCATCTGCCAGACAGTACATAAAGACCCGGATGGGAGATTCATCTTAATCAAGGGAACATTAGACGACCAGCTTTGCTCTCTTATCTCCTACTATGCCCCCAATAAAGGACAGTCCAAATTCTTTCATTCACTATTCAAAACACTAAATCCCCTGCTAGAGGGGTTAGTTATATTTGGAGGAGATTCAAACACTGCATTCGATCAAGGATTAGATAAATCTATTCTAATCTAATTAAAATAAAACACGCCCCACCAAATCTAGCCTTAAAATAGCAAAACTCATACACTCACAAGACCTTGTTGATGTCTGGAGGGAATTAAACCCTTACAAGCGAGACTTTACTCACTTCTCCTGCCCACACCAATCTTACGCCAGGATCGCCACATCCTGACCTCCCCTTCTATTATCCCAGCAACTAGGTCTGCTACTTTCAAAGACACAACACGTTCAGACCACTCGTTGGTTATCCTGTCCCTAATGAAACCACCTACCAGGCAACCTTCCCGCCAATGGCGCCTGAAGGAGACAATTCTTCATGACCCCATCAGAGTCAAAGACATAGATAACTCAATCAGAGAATATTTCAGCTTAACTGGAGGCCAAGAGGTCTCCCCTGAAACCCTCTGGGCGTCCCACAAGGCTACCATCAAAGGCAAACTCACAGATAGCCTCACAAAATAAGAAAGCCCGTCAGGTAGAAATTCACCAACTCGAACAGTCATTTACTTCTCTCAAAACACTGCACAAGCAAAACCCATCTCCCAGCTCACTGGCCAAACTGGATGCTGCCAGGCTAGCCCTTAATTTAGCCCTCACTGTGTCTGCCGAAAAATAAATTTGATGGAGCAATACAAAATTGTATTCCCAGAGGAATAGAATGGGTTCCATGCTAGCCCTCAAACTCACCTGAGACTTAAAACCCAAACCCTACCTAGGATTAGAGTAGATGGGCAACCCCCCACTGCTGGCGTTCACGTCATTCTACTCCTTCGGGAAGCCTCAGCCGCTCACACCCACCACCCCCACGTGATTCTGGTTCTTGGACTTGTCATGTGACTGTGGCGGCCACTCCCACAACTGCGACCACCGGATCTGCAATGACGGCGGTCAAGCCGAGCATCCCTCTGAGCTCCACGGGACTTCCCTATCCTCTGAGCTCCCGCGTCCAGGGCGCTGCCGACAAGCTGGTGAAGACTGGTGAGTCTATCCAGTGATTGCCTATAGCCACTATTGGGCACACACGCACACTTCCCACAGACCTGAGCCATTCTTTGCCGAGTGCTTGTCACTTTTGCCGGTGCCAGTGGCCCCTATTCACACACTGCCTTCCACTCTCATGGTCTACAGCACCCTGTTCCACTGGAAAGACTGCTTGTCCACGTGTGGTCGCCACTACCCCAGTGTCCATTGAGGAGCCCTCCCGGGGGCATCTACAGGGATTCACGGACGCCAATTTATTTTCACCAGTGTAACATGTCGAATACCACGGTCAACCACTCACAGCTTTGCTAACATTCTCTACCAGTCTACCTACACATCAGCCCCCTCTGGTGACACAATTGACTATGAACATTTCATCCATTCTGGCCCAGCCCATCTGATTTGTTCCCCTTACCTTTGTTGGGCTGACGGGGTAGTTCATTTAGTGCAGCCACAATCCTCTTACAGGAACCAGTCCGCGGGAATTAAAGGGTGCTGCATCATACACTTTGATTGAGCTTCAACTGTGATAGACTGCCATCCACATTGCTTGGTGCCAGCCCTATTTGCTATTCTAATCAGTATATGTATGTGGTGCGTGTGGTGGAGTATGTGAATGACAGCCGGCTGACCCCTTGCCGATCTGTACTGACAACGTTGTCAATTTTAATTTGTGTGTTTCAACTGTAAATGGTTTGATTTTTGTCTTTATTACTTTTCATTGGTTTTCAATAAATTATTTTTTATTCAATTTATGCCCTAAGTGTCCCCTTTATGGGCTTCTCTGTGTTTTTACACAATTTTGTTTTGCCCCCACTGCTGACCCTCACAAGATCCTTAAAGCTTTTCACAGCTTCTACTCTAATCTGTATAGCCCAGATAAAGCTGTAAAGGATCAAACAACAATTGGCTTCCTGAAGGACCTACCCCTACCTTCCCTCTCTTCGTCCCATAGGGTCTTGATGGACGACCCCATCACAGAAGAGGAAGTCCTTGAGGTAATCAAGAACCTTAAAACATACTCAGCCCCAGGCCCAGACGGCCTCTCGGCTCCATACTACAAAACATTCGTCCCTACCTTAACCCCCTTCCTGGTGAAATTTTTCAACTACAAAGCCAACGGCTCCCCCTTAGACCCCCATCTCAATACGGCCTACATCACCGTCATACCCAAACCTGACAAAAACCCAGAGGAAGTCAGCTCTTACAGACCCATATCCCTCATTAATAATGACCTAAAGATCCTAACTAAGAGACTAGCGAACCGCCTCGCCTCCTTCATAAGTCTGTACGTTCATAAGGACCAAATGGGGTTTATCCCAGGTAGACAAGGTCCGGATCAAATAAGGAGAACAATCGATTTAGTTTCCTTACTCCACTCTAATTGGGATAATGGTCCCAAACAAAGAGGAATGCTCTTATCCCTAGATCTACAAAAAGCCTTTGACACTGTCTCCTGGACTTACAACTTCACCATCCTGGAACGATGGGGCTTTGGTGACCACTTCAGGAATACCCTCCATGCCCTTTACTCCACTCCAAAAGCTGTTATCCGCCTCAGAGGACAACTCTCGAGCCCGATCAACATTGCCAAAGGCACGAGACAGGGATGCCGCTATCACCTTTACTCTTCGCTATCGCAATAGAATCTCTAGCAACTGCAATTCGCCATAACCCAAATATACTAGAAGTCACCTGTGGCCCCCCAGTCCCACAAATGCAGCCTGTTTGCTGATGACATACTCCTCTTTATCACCTCCCCATTGACTACCCTACCCAATCTTTGCAAACTACGGAATGACTTTGCAGCTATCTCTGGTCTAAAGATTAATTACACCAAATCTCAGGCCCTGAATATCTCGTTACAACCAGAAATGGTCTCCCAACTCAAAAAGTCCTTCAAATTCGAATGGAGTGAGTCTTATATCAAATGCTTAGGGACAAATCTAGCTCCTAGAACAGACCACCTCTAGTCCCTTAGCTTTCCTCCCATTTATAAGAAACTTGAGGCTGACCTCAAAGGGTGGGCCTGAACTGGGCTATCCTGGCTCGGCAGAATTAATTCTGTCAAATGACCCTACTCCCACAACTCTTATACCTGTTCAGGTCACTACCCATTTTAATAAGACAAGACCACTTACGCAAGTTCCAACAGAAGGTCCTCAAATCTATTTGGCAGGGCTCTGGCCACAGATTTCCCCAAAGGATGCTATGTCAACATAAAACTAAGGGGGGCCTCGGGTTGCCGTGCTTTCAATGGTACTACCAAGCAGCCAGAATTGCCCAACTATCCATAGTGTACTCGAAATTTGAAAAACCAGACTGGACACAGATAGAAAGACAAGTAGCCCCCTCTTTCACATTGGATTTCCTACTGTGGATGCCCCCAAAAATATGCCCTCCCATCTTATCCTCAATCCTATTACAAACCCTAGTGCTCTGGGACAAAATGAGAACTTCCATTCCCTTGGTCTCCGAAATCAGACCCCTGGCACACATATTTCACAACCCAGCTTTTCCACCAGGTCTTGCCATTGCCGCCTTCAAATGGTGGCTGGATAAGGGGTTGTACCGGATTGGACACTTCTTTAATTCGTTAGGCCCTATCACAATGAGACACTGCATTACAAAGCTGGAAATGCCAGACTCCGAACACGTTTGGTTCAGACAAATTCATCATTTCCTTCACACTCTCTGGAAAAACAAGCCCAATTAGCCCTACAATTACCCCCTATGAACAATGGTGTGGGCAAGCCAGGGACCAGAAGGGCGGCATCTCAATCAAATATCAGTCACATTCCCTACACACTTCCAAATCAAGCTACATGAGAGCCTGGGAGGAGGACCTCCAGCTGGAGTGGGACTTGGAGTAATGGCAGACATACTGTTTCAGAGCGTACAGAGGCATCCTAAACATCTCTTTAATTGAAGCCAGCCTTAAAGTCCTCACCAGGTGGTATCTCACTCCCTCTAAATTGGCATTTTTTTCCCCTTAGCAAATCCTCTTTGTTTCAGAAATTGTCACCTGCATGGCAATCCACTACATATTTGGTGGAACTGCCCCAGGATTAGGACTTTCTGGAAGAGGATCTTCAACCTGATCTTCAAGGTCACAAACTGGCAGCTCCCCAAATCTCCAGCAATTGCCCTTTTGAATGCAGACCTCCCCGGTGTCCCCAAACATTCCCGAAAGTTAATATACTTTATTCTACTCGAGGCCAAATTCACAATTGCTAAAGCTTGGAAACAACCCAAAGTCTCCTTCGAGGCGGCCCGATGAAAAATCTCTTGGATAATGTCGCAAGAGAAATTAGCCAGTATTCTAACTGATTCAACAACGAAATTTGAGGACGTATGGGAACCCTGCGCAACACACATGGGGATCTCCCTAACCCCAGGCTGCCCGAACTGGCCCCTCTCCACCCCTAAACCCCCTGATTGACATCCTCTCTCCTTCTCCCCCCTCTCCTAAACTTTCCACTTCCTCTTTTGCCCGTGTCTCCCCCACCCTCTAAGTGGGAGAGCCCGGGACCTAGGGGTTTGGTTCATCACTCGGTTGGGGTCTCCCAGCTAGCTCTTCCCTCAAGAGGATACACTTTCTAAACCTCTCCGAGCCCAGGAACCTGACACCGATTTCTGTTCCATTCTTCGGCTGTTTTTCCCTTTGATGCCCCTAGCTGGATTACCCCAGTTTAAACCCCCGCACTTCCTCTTCCCCTCTTGCAGAACAGCCTTCTCCCACAGGGGGGCTAGACCTAGGTCGTGGACACTCTCTCTCCAAACACAGTTGAACCCCCCTTGGAGGGTCGGAGAGCTAGGGCCCTCGGCCTACACCCTGCTTCTAACCTGAGTACCTAGGGGCTCATCTTTATCCCCCTCTTCACCAAAACAGCAGCTGGGTTAGATCATGCACTCCAGTTACCTTCGTCTGGACTTGGACATTCCTAATTTAACTAGAATCATCCCTTCAAACTTTTACGTATATGTATCGGTTATCATATACTTGCTCATGAGTACACTTTGTGATACCTAAAAATAAAGTTATTGAAAGTAATTGGGAGGGGCGGAGTCGCCCTTCTTCTCTTGCCACAGCCTGATCCCACATGGGGTGGCCGAGGATGTGGGGCGAAGTCGCACACCTCTAAACTAGCAGGACAATAGTTTCAGATGGTTATATATCCTCTTGTATACTCTTGATGATAACATAACTTTAATATATGTATTACTCTCTATAAGATCCATCTGTGTGATGTGCCTAATTATCTCACTCTTTGTTTTTGTTTCTACTTATGAATATTCAATAAAAATATTGAAAACAAAAAAAATGTTTTTAAATAGTATAAAATTACACGCAAACACATAAAATCCCCCCAAAACATTTTTTAGCTCCCACCCCCACATATATGCAAATATGAGCATAAATGCATGCGTCGGGAGCGCCCACGCATAAAAACACCAATTGCGATGTCAGTGTCACCAGTTAGAGCAATATTTCTAGCACCAGACCTCTTGCGTAACGCTAAACTGATGACCTATAGGGGGCTTTTAAAGTGACGCCTATGGAAAATATAGGGTACTGAAGTTTGTCAGCATTTCACGGACACATACAAATTTAAGGTTTCAGATATTTGGTGTCTATTCACTCGGTGCATCCTCATCTTTTATATTTTACCAAAAATGTGCATAATTTATTATGTGTGTGTCCTAAATGTACCCACTTCCCACTGGAACTGAACTGAAAACTGCTGTTCACAAACGCTCTCCATCCAACCTCACTGAGCTCGAGCTGTTTTGCAAGGAGGAATGGGCAAAAATTTCAGTCTCTCTATGTGCAAAACTGATAGAGACATACCCCAAGCGACTTACAGCTGTAATCGCAGCAAAAGGTGGCGCTACAAAGTATTAACTTAAGGGGGCTGAATAATTTTGCACGCCCAATTTTTCAGTTTTTTATTTGTTAAAAAAGTTTGAAATATCCAATAAATTTCGTTCGACTTCATGATTGTGTCCCACTTGTTGTTGATTCTTCACAAAAAATGACAGCTTATATCTTTATGTTTGAAGCCTGAAATGTGGCAAAAGGTCGCAAAGTTCAAGGGGGCCAAATACTTTCGCAAGGCACTGTATATATATAATGTTTGGGGGTTCTAAGTTGTTTTCTAGTAACAAAAAGTAGATTTTTACATGTAGGAGCGAAGTGTCAGACCTTTGTGGTAATATCCCGTGACATAAAAATATGGAACTACTGCTATTTTATTCTCTAGGGTGTCTGCTTTCAGAAAATATATAATATTTTGGGGGTTTCCTGTAATATTTAAGGTTAAAATGATTTTTTTTAAGCATGTGTGCAAAAAATGCAAAAACAGCTCTGACAGCAAAAGAGTTAAGTAACATGCCTGAGGGGTACCTCAATCCTGCCTGTTAAGGGCCTTACGTCTGTGATATACAGAAACTGCTGCAACAGGACAGATATTTACAAAAATGTTTAAAAATATCATAGGCATTTTATTCCTGGCTTCTTTAAAACAAAAAAAGCACACAGACCTTTCCTAGGGCCTGCTATCTATTCGTGGGACCTTTAGAGGGATCTGTGCTGTTTTTACTATTTGTCACTTTTACTTTAGCACACACTACAGCAAAAAAGAAAAAAAATGCAACCCTTTGAGTCTGGCATGGATTTTAATGGGGTATTTCATACTAAAAACTCATACCAGAGCCTTGATCTGAACATGTAACCCGGCTGGCCAGTAAAGGGGATGGAAAGCATGTGGCCCCTCCCTCTTGGACCATACCAGGTAACATTTCCTCAACATGGGGGTGTGGAAAAGCACCTCTTTCTCACAGCCCTGGCCAGTGGTTGTGTGGGTCTGCAGGTGGGGGGGGGGATGTTGGAATCAAGAAGCCCCCTTTAATAATAATTATAATAGTAATAGTATATAGCATCCCTACTCATTAAAAAAAAATTGAATAAAGACACCCAAACCTTTGGCAAAAAAAATCCCCTAAAACGTCTCTCATTGTAAATCCATTGTGATGCACAATGCCAGGCACCCACCAATTTGCTGAAAAATAAAACTTGATGACCCAGCCCACAAAACCAATCCTGAGGGTTCAACTAGCCAAAAGACAGCTCCTCGAGCTGCCATCACCTATATAATGGAAGGGAAGGGGATAGTGGTGAAATCATTGCCCATATATGGCAACGATTTAAACCCTCCAATCCCAGCCCATTTGATTACGTGACACATGGGTGCAAGCACCTGCTTCTTCGATAGCAACCATTGGAAGCTGTCAAGTTCATTCAAACCAAACGCCTTAAACATTCAGCTATCGGACAAGTCCAAACAGCTAATATTCAGTCTGAATTGTTAGTTTAGCTTGTTAACTATTTTGAGCGGGGCTGCCTTTATTCTTTTCCATCACTTTGTTTATATTATTTGTGAATGTTTCATAACTTGTATGAAAATGTACACAAAATTATCATCAACGACATCACAATCATTCTTATCCTTATACAGTGCCTTGAAAAAGTATTCATGCCCCTTGACTTTTTCCACATTTTTCATGTTACAAGCAAAAACGTTAATGTATTTTATTGGGATTTTATGTGATAGACCAACACAAAGTGGCACATAATTGTGAAGTGGAAGGAAAATGATAAATGGTTTTCAAACTTTTTTACAAATAAATATCTGAAAGTGTGGCGTGCATTTGTATTCCCTTTACTCTGATACCCCTAACTAAAATTCAGTGGAACCAATTGCCTTCAGAAGTCACCTAATTAGTAAATAGAATCCACCTGTGTGTAATTTAATCTCAGTATAAACACAGCTGTTCTGTGAAGCCCTCAGAGGTTTGTTTGAGAACCTTAGTGAACAAACATCATCATGAAGGCCAAGGAACACACCAGACAGGTCAGAGATAAAGTTGTGGAGAAGTTTAAAGCAGGGTTAGGTTATAAAAAAATATCTCAAGCTTTGAACATCTCACAGAGCACTGTTCAATCCATGACACAACTTCAAACCTACCAAGACATGACCGTTCACCTAAACTGACAGGCTGGGCAAGGATAGCATTGATCAGAGAAGCAGCCAAGAGGCCCATGGTAACTCTGGAAGAGCTGCAGAGATCCAAAGCTCAGGTGGGAAAATCTGTCCACAGGACAACTATTAGTAGTGCACTCCACAAATCTGGCCTTTATATAAAAGTGGCAAGAAGAAAGCCATTGTTGAAAGAAAGCCATAAGAAGTCCAATTTGCAGTTTGCGAGAAGCCATGTGGGGGACACAGCAAACATGTGGAAGAAAGTGCTCTGGTCAGATGAGACCAAAATTAAACTTTTTGGCCTAAAAGAAAAATGCTATGTGTGGCAGAAAACTAACACTGCACATCACCCTGAACACACCATCCCTACTGTGTAACATGGTGGTGGCAACATCGTGTTGTGGGGATGCTTTTCTTCAGCAGGAACAGGAAAGCTGGTCAGAGTTGATGGGAAGATGGATGGCGCCAAATACAGGGCAATCTTAGAAGAAAACCTGTTAGAGTCTGCAAAAGACTTGAGACTGGGGTGGAGGTTCACTTTCCAGCAGGACAACAGCCTTAAACATACAGCCAAAGCTACAATGGAATGGTTTAGATCAAAGCATATTCATGTGCTAGAATGGCCCAGTCAAAGTCCAGATCTAAATCCAATTAAAAAATTGTGGCAAGACTTGAAAATTGCTGTTCCCAGACATTCTCTGCCCAGTCTGACAGAGCTTGAGCTATTTTGCACAGAAGAATGGGCAAAAATGTCACTCTCTAGACGTGCAAAGCTGGTAGAGACATCCCCAAAAAGACTTTCAGCTATAATTGCAGTGAAAGGTGGTTCTATAAAGTATTGACTCAGGGGGGCTGAATACAAATGCACGCCACACTTTTCATATATTTATTTGTGAAAAAATTTGAAAACCATTTATCATTTTCCTTCCACTTCACAACTATGTGCCACTTTGTGTTGGTTTATCACCTAAAATCCCATTAAATACATTACATTTTTGTTGGAACATGACAAAATGTGGAAAATTTCAAGGGGTATGAATACTTTTTCAAAGCACTTTAACCATCATTAGTATCCTTATCAGTAGCATCATGAAAGGGGAATGAATGGTTAGTAAAAATGATTACCAAATTGTATAGTTAGGGTTGGGTTACAAAAAAAAGGGTGAACATATCTATGTGTGTTTATGTCTTTAGCTAGGCGTGGACTTTAGGGACATTGCTATATTTCCATTCTCAGGTTTAGTTGTTTGGCTTTTATGATCAACAATATATAAAAATGTTTTATATCTTACCTAGTTATACAGAGGCACGTTCCAGCTTGTGAAAATGATTCAAACAAAAGGGCATGCACAGACTATCCAATATGAATACATGCTGTCACAGATATCCTAGATCTTTATAAGAATGATATTTTGATGATAAAATGAGTCTACACAAACATTAAAGGTTGCAGCAGCAATAACAATGGGGTTTTTGGTAAAAAAAGAACTAGGTTGGCAACATATTTTAAGTTCAAGAACATATCTAAACTAAGAAAGTAAGATCTGACAGTGCTGCAGAATAGTGATTGGCCAAACACCCCTCAGTTCGGTTCGCACCAGAACACTCGAACATGTAAAAAGTTAGTATTTGACTTGTGAACTGTATTAAAGTCTATGGTACCCGAATTAGAGAAATTAAATGTCACCATTCTGAAGGTTTATATGCAAGTTATTGGCCATAAAAGGGGAATAGGGGCCCGGGCACTGCCCTGGGGGCATGTATCAACGCAAAAACTTTTTTTTTAAAGATCGTTTTTACAAGAGCAATGATTTTGTATTTAAAGATTTTTATTAATGACATGAGCAGTGAAAATACACATTCAAGTACTCTTACATTTTAGGGGGGGGGGAAGGGGAGGCGGAGGGAGGGAGGTGCGTGGTAGGTAAGGACTGAGAGAGTAGAAGTGGATTATAAGGGTGAACTGAGGAGGGGGGACTGGAAAGAGGAGGGGAGGGCGAGAGGGGGAGGAGGGGGAACAGAGGTTGTCCTGCAAGCCAGGCTCAATGTGTACGATTGAAGTCTCCCAAGAAATCGTCAGATCTATACGAGGGTATTCCTGGATGGATAAGAGAGACTAGACTCCCTCACGCAGCTCTCCCCCTCCCCCTGTGGAAGAGGGAGGAGGGGCTGCAGGGGGAGAAGCCCGCTTCCAGGGGTAGTTGGGGTGAGTGGTCTGATTCCAGTGGGATAATTTTGACTCCAAGTACTTGTTAGGCTTGCTGGATTGCAGAATTCCTCTGAACAATATGGTATTGGATCACATTAGATTAAAGTTAAATAGTAGTCAAGATCTTGATGGGATACAATGAAGTAGGAAGTTATCTTAAGTTCTGTTGTTGGAGATGATCGTCTTGATCCTAAGTGCAAGAGTCATCTCTAAAGTTATTCGGGTTGGACTGCCGATGCCTTAGATAGCAGTTGTCGGGAACTGGAGGAGTTAGAGAGAGTGATGTTGCTTGGCCATCTTTGGTTGGCGGGTACTTAGGCTGTAGGTATAGATCATAGAGACGTGGAGGCGTGAGTCCTTCTTGAGCTTGTGTGGAGAAAGTAGACACAATATACCTGTTCCATCTGCTATGGAGCCGCTTTGGTGATCCATGTTTGTTGGCCCAGTAGTCAAGTAGCTCCCTGTGAAGAAGGGTGTTTAGATATCTCTGCACCTCTGTGATGGTGGGGGGGTGCGTTTGTGTCCAATGAGACATTATTGCTTTGCGTGCCGCTAGTAGGCAGATATGTGTCCATATGTCTTTGAGGGCATCGGGTGGGGTTGATCCCTGGTGAGTGGTGGGGTTGGCCCCAAAGAGCATTAGAACCGGGTGGCCTTTGATAGGTTGGTTTGTAACCTTGACGACCAGAGCTTGAACTTGGGACCAGAAGACTGACACTTCGTGGCATTTCCAAAGTCTGTGTGAAAGCGTTGGGTTAGGCTGGTCACACCAAGGACAGATTCGTGATCCTGGGGAGGACGGGGGGATGTAGTAGGGAATGTATGCTCTATGGAGAATCTTGAATTGCATCTCTCTCCAGGTCTCATTAGTGGTCAGTTTCAGGATTTTGTTGTGGCCTCTCAAGATTACATCCTGGGGCAGATCAAGTTCAATTTCTCTGGACCAAGCTTTTATGGACGATGTTTCCAGTGTTTTGGAGAAGAAGGGGAGAAGGTTTTTGTATATAAAGGATACGGTGAAACTGTTGTTGCGTATCATGGTATCCAGGGCAGAGGGTAGAAATCTGGCTCGTGGGTCTGGACAGATTTTGCGTACAAAGGTGGTGATTTGGTGTATGTAGAAAGTGTGGTGGACTGGAAGTTTGTACCGTTGTAGCGTTGTCTGAGCTGGAACGGGTAGTCCGGTTATAGGGTCAAATAGGTCAGCCAGTTTTTTGAGGTTGTAGCTATCCCATGTGCGGAAAGCCTCGTGGT
>BLSH010559427.1:89575-99842 GCA_018402905.1 Glandirana rugosa
GGTCACCTCCCCACACTTGGAAGGAGGACACCAGTTATCATCCAGTGTGACCACACCATTTTGTGTTATTTCACATTATTGTGTTTTACCACACCAGTGTGACCTACTATTGACCACAGGAGGAAGGTTCACACCCCTCCACTGGTCATACACCCCCCTCCCCCCCCCCCCTTTTTTGTCTCAGTTATATATTTATTTGTTATTGTTTATGTCCACATCGGACTATATACAGATTTAAGTCGGTATATCTGTGATACACCCCTGGAAGGCATCCAGGGACATACACACTCACCTGAGCCAATATACTCTTAAAATCAACACAATTTCAGTTCTCATTTCCTATATAAGTCTCCTTCACTAAGGTGGGTTATATATATACTCTTAAGGTTGAGCGCTATAATCTTTACTTTTATTACTTTATGATATTGTTTGGTCAGTGTATGGCTGCTCACCTTACCAATTATCACTGAGTGTTTAGCGCGGTCTGTCCTAAAATACCACTCTTATGAGTTTAACGATCTGTGCACAATCGTGTCCCAAATCTGGGTCCACTGATGCAACTCAAGGGAACTGCCCAAACACATTTTCATTTAGGAAACATAAGGACCTAAAGAGTGCCTTCCTGAAGAGAACCTTAGATTAAGGATACTCTACCCTTGGAGGGAAGATTGCACATTCATTTGTGTTTGACAGGGGTTAAGGAACAGTAGTACCAAAGCTCTTTTGTCCCCATTTCTCCTGTGGGTCACAGGAGTGCACTTAGTTCTGCACTCCTGTGACCCTTATTTATCTGACAGCACTTCCGCCCCCACCACAGGCCAGCGATCCAGTGAATTCTGAAGGGGCAGAGCAGAGAGACAATGACTGTCAGTTACTCTCAATCTTAGAGGTTGCGGGGGAATTAATGGAGTATTGGATGGATGCTGGACTTTTTTCTTGGGGGGTCTGAATTTGATCAGTGAATATTTAATCCAGACCTCCATGAAAACTTTCAGCAGTAGATCACTGCTATTATAAAAATATATTGCTGGCAATAGATGATTATAGTGATCAACTACTTTACAGAGGGTAGATATTACATGGCAGCTCTTCACAACCATCCCTAGTGAATGAGTGTACGGCGATATCACTCATGACGTCATCCAACTCCCACTGTAAACACAGCACTTACTTTTACAAAGTGCTTATTTGGAGCATTCTGTGAATGCATCTGAATCACAGGAGCTGATCATGTCACAGAACAACATATTACAGCACACACATACAAAAATAAAATTTAACTCCTGCAAGGCTATTTAAAAGCACCTAAGCATATAAAGCAAATACGCAAAAATATGGGGAGTTGGTCACACTATATGGCCATAGAGTGCTTAAGCCCACTACTGTGGCAAAGTACCCCATTTTCAGTGGGCCCTACATAAAATGGAAGATCCTGTCTCATAACCATGGGAGAAATACACTCATCTTTATGGGAGAACCAAAGGACTCCTCCTATAGCTCAGGTGGACACTGATTAGAGGTATTGATGGGGGGAGGATGGGGTGCTCCAGCCCCATAAAACAGACAAACAAATACTTGAGGGGCACACCCTAACAATGCATTACATTTAAGATGGTGCTGCTAAAAGACCATACAAACAGAACAACATATTACAGCACACACATACTAAATTACATTTAACTCCTGCAAGACTATGTAAAAGCACCTAAACATATAAAGCAAATATGCAAAAATATGGGGATTTGGTCACACTATATGACCATAGAATTCTTAAGCGCACTACTGTGTCAAAGTACCCCATTTTCAGTGGGTCCTACACTAACCACAGTATGGAAGATCCTGTCTCATAACTTTGCAAAAAAGTCATTTTTTTCATAAATGTGGGCCATAATTTATACTGCTACATATCTTTGGTAAAAATAACCCAAATTAGTGTATAATATTTATTCTCTGTGAAAGTTATAGAGTCTACAAGCTATGGTGCAAATCATTGAAAATTGATCACACCTGATGTACTGACCGCCTATCTCATTTCTTGAGACCATAACAAGGCAGGAAAGTACAAATACCCCCCAAATGACCCATTTTTGGAAAGTAGACATTCCAAGGTATTTAGTAAGGGGCATGGTGAGTTTTTTGGTGGTTTTAATTTTTTTTCACACAATTCTTTGCAAAATGAAGATTTTGTTTTTTTACACAAAATTGTTAAACAACAAGTTATTTCTCACACACAGCATATGCATACTTGCAATGAAAGCCCAAAATACATTCTGCTACTCCTCCTGAGTATGGCGATACCCCATGTGTGAGACTTTTACACAGCCTGGCCACATACAAAGGCCTAACATTGAAGTAGCACCTTCAGGCATTCTACGAGCATAAATTACACATCTAATTTCTCAGCCACATATTACAATTTTGAAGGCCCTGGAGCACCAGGACAACAATGGAATTGCCCACAAAATGACCCCATTTTGGAAAGAAAACACCCTAACGTATAATCTATGAGGTATAATGAGTCTTTTGAACGGTTCATTTTTTTCCAGATGTTGTTGGAAAATGTGGGATAAAAATGAAAATGCATTTTTTTAACACAAAGTTGTCCATTTATAAGATATTTCCAACACATAGCATGTACATAACAAAAACAACACCCCAAAATACATTCTGCTACTCCTCCTGAGTATGGCGATACCACATGTGTGAGACTTTTACACAGCCTGGCCACATACACAGGCCCAACATTGAAGTAGCACCTTTAGGCATTCTACAAGCATAAACTACAGATCTCATTTCTCAACCACCTATTACAATTTTGAAGGCCCTGGAGCAACAGGACAATGGAATTGTTCACAAAATGACCCAATTTTGGAAAGCAAACACCCCAACGTATAATCTATGAGGCATAATGAGTCGTTTGAACATGTCATTTTTTTCCAGAGGTTTTTGGAAAATGTGGAAAAAGAATGAAAACACATTTTTTTTTACACAAAGCTGTCCATTTATAAGATATTTCCAACACATAGCATGTTCATAGCAAAAATGACACCCCAAAACACATTCTGCTACTCCTCCTGAGTATGGCGATACCACATGTGTGAGACTTTTACACAACCTGGCCACATACACAGGCCCAACATTGAAGTAGCACCTTTAGGCGTTCTACAAGCATAAATTACACAGCTCATTTCTCAACCACCTATTACACCTTTGAAGGCCCTGGAGCACCAGGACAATGGAATTGCATACAAAATGACCCCATTTTGGAAAGTAAACACCCCAATGTATGTAATTCTATGAGGCATTATGAGTCTTTTGTATGGTTAAGTCTTTCAAAAACACAAAAAGAAAATAATAACTCTTTTATTTTTACACAAAGTGGTCAATTTATAAGATATTTCTAACACATAGCATGTACATAGCAAAAATTACACCCCAAAATACATTCTGTTGTTTGTCCCGAGTATGGCAATACCACACGTGTGAGACTTTTACACAGCCTGACCACATAGAGAGGTCCAATATGCAGGAAGCACCATCATGCGTTCTAGGAGCATAAATTACACATAAAATATCCTAATGACCTATTACACTTTTGAAGGTCCTGGAGCACCAGGACAACGGAATTGAACACAAAATGACCCCATTTTGGAAAGCAAACACCCCAACGTATACTCTATGAGGCAATATGAGTCTTTTGTACTGTTCATTTTTTTCCACAAGTCTTCGGAAAACGTGGAAAGAAAATGAAAACTTATTTTTTTTACACAAAGTTGTCAATTTATATTATATTTCTAACACATAGCAAAAATGATCCCCAAAATATATTCTGCTACTCGTCCCGAGTATGGCGATACTACATGTGTGAGACTTTTACACAGCCCGGCCACATAGAGAGGTCCAGCATTGAAGTAGTACCTTGAGGCGTTCTAGGAGCATAAATTACACATCTAATTTCATTCCTACCTATCACACTTTTGAAGGTCCTGATTTGGAAATCAAACACACCAATGTATATTTTATGAGGCATGGGTTGCAGATACCTACTTGGGTACTCTTATGGGCTGCAGATAGGTACTCGGGTACTCTGATGGATTAGTAAAAGGTACTTGGGTACTCTCATGGGCTGGTAAAAGGTACTCGGGTACTCTGATAGGCTGGTAAAAAGTTCTTGGGTACCCTGATGGGCTGGTGACAGGTACTTGGGTACTCAGATGGGCTGGTGACAGGTACTTGGGTACTCAGATGGGCTAGTGACAGGCACTCGGGTACTCAGATGAGCTAGTGACAGGTACTAGGGTACTCAGATGGGCTGGTGACAGGTACTCAGATGGGCTAGTGACAGGTACTAGGGTACTCAGATGGGCTAGTGACAGGTACTTAGATGGACTGGTGACCGGTACTCGGGTACTCTGAAGAGCTGGTGACAGGTATTCAGGTACTCAGAAGGGTTGGTGACAGGTACTCGGCTACTCTGATGGGTTGGTGACATGTGTTCGGGTAATCTGATGGGTTGGTGACAGGTACTCTGATGGTCTGGTGACAGGTGTTCGGTACTCAGATGGGCTGGTGACAGGTACTTGGGTACTCTGATGGGCTGGTGACAGGTACTCAGGTACTCTGATGGGCTGGTCACAGGTACTAGGGTACTCAAATGGGCTAGTGACAGGTACAAGGGTACTCAGATGGGCTAGTGACAGGTACTCGGGTACTCTGATGGGCTGGTGACAGGTACTCAGGTACTCTGATGGGCTGGTCACAGGTACTCGGGTACTCTGATGAGCTGGTGACAGGTACTTGTGTACTCAGAAGATTTGGTATTCGTGTACTCTGATGGGTTGGTAACAGGTACTCGGATACTCTGATGAGATGGTGACAGGTGCTTGAGTACTCTGATGGGTTGGTGACAGGTGCTCAGGTACTCTGATGGGCGGTGAAAACGGGAGGATGTCATATGACATCCACCCAGGATGGGGAGTGCACCTTGCCGGCGTATTATTACTATACGCTGGTAAGGAAGGGGTTAAGCACTCTATGGCCATATAGTGTGACCAAATCACCATATTTGTGCATATTTGCATTATATCTTTAGGTGCTTTTAAATAGCCTTGCAGGAGTTAAATGTCATTTTTGTATGTGTGCGCTGTAACAGCACCATCTTGAATGTAATGCATTGTTAGGGTGTGCCCCTCAAGTATTTGTTTGTCTGATTGTGTCACAGGCAGCCAGTGGTTCCAGTGCTTGCCCTGCCAAGAGCCACTGATTCCCTCCTCCACTTTAATATGAACTATCTTAGTTCCCTTTTAAAGCGGTTGTAGTTAAAGGCAACATTTAACATCCTTTAAATAACATGCTTGGATTATGCCTCTAACTTACCTATCAAAGCAAATATTACATTTGCAAAAAAAATTAAAATAAATTGCTTTTCAAATTGCTGGCAAATGACAGCTTCTACCTACTTCCTTTTGTTTGTAAACAAAGTGGCCAAAGATTCCTCTCATCTATATAAGACCCTTATCCTAAATGAGGGTCTGGTATAGATGTGAATAGGGGATCACACACACAAACGAAGTGTGGGGTTCTCTCTCAAAATACATACCAGATCCAAATCCTTCATGAAAATATTTTAAAGATGTCAAGGGGCATTCCATACAGTATGGGATCCTCCTTACATTCAATATCAGACTCTGCAGGATCCCATTGTCAAAGCAAATTATTCCCATGTTGATGGTGTTGTGGAGGTTGGGGTCGGTAGCGGGGGCTTATTGGAATCTGGAAGCTCCCTATAAAAGGGGTCCCACGATATCGAACCCACTATGTGAATGGATAAGGGGTACATAACACCCCACTTATTCACCAAAAAATCTGAGTAGTAGATAAACACAAACACTTTTGACAAGTTTTTTTTAACCACTTAACAACCGCCTTATAGTCAAATGACAGCTACAGGGCGATTGCTTAATTCTGGCAGAATATACAGTGACTTCCCCCCAGAATCGCGCTTCCCGCGTGCCCCCTGGTGCACGCACACGGGAACATCCGGATCGCAGTGAATGGCCCCTGTGAACGACCTTTTACCACGTGATCGCTCCGTCAAATGACGGAGCGATCACATGTAAACAAGCCAGCAGAAGCACCGACTTTTCTCTCCCCTCTCCGCACCGATCGATGCATTGTGAGAGGAGAGGGGGAGAGAGGACATGCTGCAGTGCTGTGGGCAATGTGTAGTGCCCACAGCACTGCTAAGTGACAGATTACAACCCCCACCATCCGTCCAGCCTCACCAATCACCCAGCCATCCTCACCCCATTCATACTCCTCCACCCAGCCATCCTCACCCCATCCATGCTCATCCATCCATGCTCAGCCACCTATCCTCACCCATCCATCCATACATCCATGCTCACCCATCCAGCCATCCTCACCCAGCCATGCTCACCCATCCAGCGACGCATGCTCATCCACCCATCCATGCTCACCCAGCCATCCATCCATGCTCACCCATCCTTCCATCCATGCTCACCCACCCAGCTGTGTTCACTTAGCCATCCATCCATGCTCATCCATCCATCCATCAATGCTCACCCAGCCATCCGTGCTCACCCAGCCACCTATCCATGCTCACCCAGCCATCCATCCATGCTCACCCATCCAGCCATGCTCATCCATCTATCCATGCTCACCCACCCAGCCATGCTCACTCACCCGTGCTCAGTCATCCCCACTCATGCTCATCCATACCCATCCATGCTCAGTCATCCTCATCCATGCTCATCCATCCCCATTCATGCTCATCCATCCCCATCCATGCTCAGTCATCCCCATTCATACTCAGTCATCCCCATCTGTGCTCATCCATCCCCATCCACGGCTCATCCATCCCAATCCATGGCTCATTTGTGCCTCATTCATGCTCACCCATACCACATCAGTTCTCATCCGTAACACATCCATGCCACTACAGTGCCCATCCATGCCACTACAGTGCCCATCTGTGCCACTACAGTGCCCATCCATGCCACTACAGTGCCCATCCATGTCACTACAGTGCCCATCCGTGCCACTACAGTGCTCACCCATGCCACTACACTGCCCATCTGTGCCACTACAGTGCCTATCAGTGCCACTACACTGCCCATCCATGCCACTAGAGTGCCTATCCATGCCACCATAGTGCCTCACAATAGTGTAAAAATAGTCAAATTAGATTTGAAATGTATGACCCTAGAACACCTGACGATGCTCCCTACATATTGGGCCTCTGTATTTGGCCAGGCTGTATAAAAGTGTCACACGTGTGGTATCGCCATACTCGGGAGGAGTAACAGAATATATGTTGGGGTGTAATTTTTGCTAGGTACATGCTGTGTGTTAGAAATATTGTATAAATGGACAACTTTGTGTAAAAAAAAATACGTTTTCATTTTCTTTCCACATTTTCCAAAAACTTGGGGAAAAAATGACATGTTCAAAAGACTCATTATGCCTCCTAGAATATACGTTGGGGTGTTTACTTTCCAAAATGGGGTCATTTTTTGGGCATTTCCATTGTCCTGGTGCTCCAGGACCTTCAAAAGTGCAAGAGATAGTAAAGAAATTATATGTGTAATTTATGCTCCTAGAACGCTTGATGGTGCTCCCACCATGCTGGGCCCCTGTATGTGGCCATGCTGTGTAAAAGTCTCACACATGTGGTAGCGCCATACTCAGGAGGAGTAGTAGAATGTGTTTTGGGGTGTAATTTGTGGTACGCATATGCTGAGTGTGAGAAATAACCTGTTAACATATGACAATTTTGTGAAAAAAAAAATCTTAATTTTGCAAAGAATTGTGGGAAAAAATAACAACTTCAAAAAATTCACCATGCCTCTTACTAAATACCTTGGAATGTCTACTTTCCAAAAAGGGGTCATTTGGTGGCTATTTGTACTTTCCCGACTTGTTAGGGTCTCAAGAACTGAGATAGGACATCAGTACATCAGGTGTGATCAATATTCAGTGATTGGCACCATAGTTTTTAAACTCTATAACCTTCACAAAGACCAAATAATGTACACTAATTTGTTTTTTTTTACCAAAGATACGTAGCAGTATAAATTTTGGCCAAAATTTATGAAGAAAAATTACTAATTTGCGAAATTTTATAACAGAAATGAAGAAAAATTCATTTTTTTACAAAATTGTTGGTCTTTTTTTTTTTTAATATATTTATTCGTTTTTTCACATTATACAGGGTATAAAAGCTCAGAAATGCCAAAAAAGTACAGTATAACGAAAATACAGCCGGGGCCTTGCTTAGCAAGGCGAGAAAAATAGACAATGATCATACAACAGTAAGGCAAAAGGTTTTGTAAGGCAGAACTAGACCAAAAAAAAAAGATATTAGACCGAGTCTCAGCGATGGTGGTGAAAGATGGTAGTAGCATTAAACATATATATCTGGTTTCCTAGGACCAGTATAACCCATATGGCCTAGAATGAGCCCATTCGGGGAAAGGACGGGGGTAAGGTGGGAAGTCCAGCGTGATCTCGTACTCGTAGGGCATGCCCTGTGTAGCTTGTAAGGAGAATTTAGAGCTATATGTTAGAAATAAAATGACCATGGAATTTTAGGCATGCTGGTAGGTAATTGGTGTATCCCCTGATTAGATACAGTGGGTGAGGTTCGTGGAATGTCAAGGGGGGTCGCTGGGCATGTCAGGAGGAAAGCGCTTGGATTTTGAGCTTCCCTAATGTGCCTGAGAGATCCGCTTTCAAATACCAATCGGATAATCGAAAGGGTTCCATTTAGCATTGGATTTCCTCTGGAGGGTTGGTCTTTTTTTAATCATAGTGCAAAAAATAAAAAACCCAGCGGTGATTAAATACCACCAAAAGGGGGGGCGTGGCCTGACGCCGAAGAGACTGGACGCGTCTTTGCAGAGCTCCAGAAACTCCTCCGAATCCGCTGACATCCTGGAGATCCTACAAAGGGTGAGATACAACATCACACCCCAGCACTCCCGCACACTGTATCTGTCCCCCGGGCCCTCTAGTGAGTGAGGGATAGGCCGTAATACCCTACAAACAGGGCCCCTCCGGAGCTCCAAGCGGCCGCCGCCATCTTAGCGGCCGGAGCCGCCAAAACACCACATCTTCCAGCCTCCCTGCTCGCCATCTGGACCTGGAGGCCCTCGGGCAGGTCCCCCACAACCGCCCGGGAACCCCACGACCTGACCAGTATGTTTGTGGCCTATTTTGGGGTTGAGGCCTAGTCCGCGTCGCCGAGCCGCGGCCTTAATTACGGCCCGGCGGCCGAGGCTTACCCACAGAGATCGCTCTGCGGACCTGATCTGGTCACATCTCCCACAGAGACTGCCCTCCACTGCCCCACACCTAGCAGAAAGGCTGAATCACAACAGCATAAGCCTAATTCAGCCACAGAGTTGTGACTAAAGATCCCTTTCCTTCCACCCTGGTATCCCTGCCATCATAACCTTAAAGGGAAACGCCAGTAAACACTACCAACCCCACAGGATCTCCTGCACTGAATTCTTAGATGCAAAGGCAACTCACTCCACCAGAATGACTGCCTGAAGCCCCAATCCTGCTCCACAACCCGGATCGCAGCAACCCAAAGCGACCCGAAACCCCTGATAATCGCACACATAGTGATAAGGGAAAAAAAAAAAAAAAAGGACACAGGGTATGTCCAAAAAGAAAAACAAACCAACCGCCCCACGCCGCCTAACCCACTACTACTCCACAGCAACAACCAAGCAGAAAAACCAGGATAACACCTACATTGGGAACGCCAAACAAAAATCTGCATCAGAACTTCCATCCCAAAACCCGGTTCCCCAACCACAGGAACCTAACAGTACCACTATGGCAGACCCCAGAGAAAGTATGGACACTTTACCCCCACCAAACCCTGCCCCGGCTGATCCCCACTCAGATAGAGGCAAGAGACTGGCTACATCACCTATGAACTCCCCACACAAGGAGCCCCAAGCTAAAAAACAGCTATGGTCCGCCACCAATGACAAAACACAAAGCTCGGAACAACCCACCTCCCTGGCATCCATCCAAGTCACAGATAACCCTGTCTCGGAAGCGATGCTAAAATCTATGCTGCTCACCCTACAAAAAGATTTACATAAAGAATTACAAATTTCCATCTCCCAAATGAATGACAGGATAGGCTCCCTAGAGGAAAAAACAGACGCAATTGAGGACAACATGCAAGAATACTCTAGGGCGCACAACGAACTACTCGATGCATATG
>BLSH010559427.1:117305-134057 GCA_018402905.1 Glandirana rugosa
AATAAATAAATAAATAAAAATTAAAAAAAAAAATGTAATTGGAACAACAGAGTGATACCTAAATACAAATAGGGTTCGTACAAACTTCAGTAAATGACAACTGACAGAGTGTTGGAGACAACCATCAAATAAGATTAGTAGTTGGTGGGAAAATCATTTTATTATGAAAGATTCTAATCAAAACTTGAAGGGGGGTCAATCAAACTCCAGTACAGGGGCACAAGAACTAAAACCAAAGTATAACTTTTCTGACGGGAGGACTTGGAATAAGTGGGGGAACTACATAAATTTCCAAAGTTAGTACAGAGGGGTGAGGGAAGAAAGGAGGTCTGACATGTATAATTCAAGGACTTCAGCGAGAACTATACAAAATAGGGGGTCTGGAAAGTGGTAAAAACAATGGGCAGAGACTTGAGCAAGATAAAACTGACTCAATATGAAACCAAAATCAAGAACACGGGGACATGACCTCAAACTAACTGGGGGGAAGTTCAAAACTAATCTTAGAAAGTATTATTTTACTAAAAGGGTGGTTGATGATTAGAATAAACTACCAACAGAGGTTGTGAGACAGTCAACAGTAAATGACTTCAAACATGCTTGGGATAAACATAAATCCATAGTGAGACAACAAGGTTAATGTAAAAAAAAAAATTAAAAATAAATAAATAAATAAATAAATAAAAAGGGGCAGACTCGATGACTACTCAGTCTTTTTCTGCCGTCACTTTTCTAAGTTTCTATGTTTCTATTTTAAAAATGTCATTTTTCATCACAAGTTTTTAGTAAATGCAGGAAAGAAAATGAAAATATATTTTTTTACATAAGTTATCAATTAATCAGATATTTCTGACACACATCATGGGGATGCCTAAAAGTACACCCTCAAACACATTCTACTAATCCTCCCTAGCTACCCAGCTACTTAAGAGATACAAAACAGCTTCTCAATATGTGTCACAAATTAATTTGGGAAGAAGGTGATATGTGTATAACATGTAAAGTGTCCAGTCTAAATTCATCTATACTATATATGTTGGGTTTAACAGCAGTAAGATTTTTCTTGGACCATCACAGCGATTATTCCCCAGTCCACCAAAAATATTTTCTAGAGTGTCTAGAATACTAGTTAATGCATAATTTATTCTCATTTGATGGTGCTCTCTACCTCCAGATTTGTGGGGCTGCTATGGAAGCTCGATTTTTACCCTCTCTTGCCAACCCATATATAGGTTGGTGGGAGAGGGTCCCCATCTTTGGAGGTATGAACCCCTTCAGATCTTATATTAAATTTTATCATCGCTATATTGACGACCTGCTATTTGTTTGTTCTGGAAGTATGGGCACCTTAGAGGATTTTTTTTGCAATATTTAAATAATAATCATTTAAATGTAACATTTTCCAGACAGATGAATTGTGATATAATTTCCTTTTTGGATACCACTCTCAAAGGCAAGGAGGGACGCATTATCTCTGGACTCTACAGGAAGCCTCTCTCCAGGAATACCATTTTGCAGTTGATTTCATTAATGAGGGTACAACGGAAAAACATTGCAGATGGTGTTGAGCACTGCCAAATCTACATATTTGTTACTCCCACAGAAAGAGTTAGGAGAATGTTCCAGTTTTTTCTACTGCTTATAGCTTGGAATACAAAAAAATTAAAAGGATAATGTAGGTTTTGTATTCCAATACTCTATGGAGATGAAGTGCATGCTCAAAGGCTCTTCATTTACTAAAAGGCATAATGAGTCATTTGGAAATGTCATTTTTCTTCACAAGTTTTTGGAAAATGCAGGAAAGAAAAATGTATTTTGTTATTCAAAGTTGTCAATTAATAAGACACACACATCATAGACATACTTAAAATTACACCCCAAAACACATTCTGCTACTACTCCCAAGTATGGTGATATCACACGTGTGAGCCTTTATTCACAGCCTAGGCATATAGAGGGGCCCAACATCCAAGGAAGCACTTTAAGACTTTCAAGGGACATTATGCATCTAATTTCTTGACTACCTAATACATTTTTGGAGACCCTGGAACACCAGGACAATAGAAAATCCCACAAAACCACATTTTGGAGAGTAAACATTCCAAGCTATTTTTAAGAGGCATGGTGAGTCTTTTGATTTTTTGCCACAAGTTTTTGGAAAATTTGGAAAGAAAGTTAAATGTATTTTTTTACACAAAGCTGTTAATTTAATAAGATATTTCTCACACACAGCATGGGCATACCTAGAATTATACCCAAAACACATTCTGCTACTCCTCCCTAGTATGTACCCAATGTACTATAATAGTCACCTCTGTATGAGTGGTCAGGGAAGTGTAGCATCACCTATAACAGTCCCAGTTCAAATAAGTCAAGCAAGTCTAGCCTACAGATATGTGGCAGCCTCCAGGATGGCCATGTCCACTGGCCTGATGTCTTGCAGAAATGTAGTCAGTGGGATGTGCAGATGGGTCAGTTCAGGTCGCAGGCAGAGACATGGTCAGCAAACAGAAAAAGGATTGGTATGGACAGCACGCAAAAATTGGTTAATAAACGGATTAGGGTTAGTACATGTGGCAGGCAGAGGAAACACTGCACTGGTGTGGCGGTGATCAAGGACAATGTAACTGGTGTGGAGGTGATCAGGTACACTGTACCTGGTGTTGTGGTGATCAGTGACACTGTAACTTGTGTGGTGATGATCAGGGACACTGTATCGGGTATGGTGGTGATCATGGACAATATGACTGGAGTGGCAATGATTAAGGACAGTATGATTGGTGTCGTGATGATAATGGACATATCAACTGGTGTGGTAGTGATCAGGGACACAGTAACTGGTGTGGAGGTGATCAAGGATACTGTATTTGATGTGGTGGTGATCAGGAACACAGTAACTGGTGTGGTGGTGACCAGGGACACAGTAATTGATGTGGTGGTGATTAGGGACAATACGACTAGTGTGGCAGTGATAAGGGGTACTGTAACTGGCATGGCAGTGATCAGGGACAATATGACTGGTGTGATGGTGATTAGATGCTTAATCACTATATAACTATTGTCGCGGTGATTACTTAGTTACATATTTAGTCAGGTTCATCTAGTTCAACCAAAAAAAAAAAAAAAGAATAAACATGAAAAAATAGAAAAATGATATATAACCATATAATCCCAAATACAATCCTTCACCCATTAGAATCACTGTGAGTAGGTGGTGGTGATTGGGACACTGAGTGGGCAGCAGTGATTAGGGACATTGACTGGTGTTGTGGATATTAGGGAATTAGGGACACTGTAAGTGGACTGTGATATAATATATATATATATAAAATTATTATTATTTTATTTTTTTACTTTTTTACATTTTTTTACATACTGTCATCAGAGCAGTGCAGCATTGCCATAATGACACTGTACTACTCTGGGGGTGATCATGGATTTTTTTATGTTCTGATTGCTTATTACAGTAATAATCGCTTTAATAAGCAATCTTTAACACTTTTCAAAGTTTTAATTCATGAAACTTTCCTTACTACTGTGATGCTGTGATTGGTCACAGCTATCACATGGTTCAGGGCCACTGTGATTATCCCTGGTAACATCTGATCACGGTGATCAATCACAGAGATCACACAGTAGTAAGCAAGGCATCTTGAATGACAACAGTGCTTACTATTATAACGGTGATTGCTGTGATTGGTCATAGCAGTCACATGATACCAGGACCGCTCACAGTGGCCCAGTACTATAATCGGTAATCGGCTGTGTCCAGTGAACACAGTGGGTTACAGATAATACCACTGCGTGCTCCAGGGGGCATGCATAAGGCACAGTTCTTAGAGAAAGAACAAGTATGTCCTCCTATAACTAGAAAGCACCACTGGGAAGTGGTTAAATAAACAAAATTACCCTACTTACCCCAATGCACTTTTTTTCTAGAGCACTTGAGGAGCTTAAGGAGCAACATCGAGAGTTTCTGCTCCAGGCAAATTTTGCTGACAATTGGTAATTTTGCAGCAAAATGGATTTCACCAAAACCAGCTCATCCCTAATAAAGATATAAATACATATGAACACTGTTACAACATACATAGTTAGTCAGTTAGTCAGGTTGAAAAAAGACACAAGTCCATCCAGTTCAACCAAAAAAAAACAAAAAACATTTTTACATATATATATATATATATATATATATATATATATACACATACATACACATACACAAATGTACACATATACACAAACATACCAGTAAACCATATACACATCTTTTGGTTTTGAAATCTTTTGCAGCATAATCATGTATAATGTATCATAACTCCAACCTGGAAGGCATATTTCAGCCTCTTTATTGCTGTGTGGGTGTTAGAGAGTCAGTGTACACAATATACAGTATCTCACAAAAGTGAGTACACCCCTCACATTTTTGAAAATATTTTATTATATCTTTTCATGTGACAACACTGAAGAAATGACACTTTACTACAATGTAAAGTAGTGAGTGTACAGTTTGTATAACAGTGTAAATTTGCTGTCCCCTCAAAATAACTCAGCATACAGCCATTATTATCTAAACTGCTGGCAAGAAAAGTGAGTAAACCCCTAAGGGAAAATATCCAAATTGGGCCCAATTAGCCATTTTCCCTCCCCAGTGTTATGTGTTACAAGGTCTCAGGTATAAATGGGGAGCAGGTGTGTTAAATTTGGTGTTATCGCTCTCACTCTCTCATACAGGTCATTGGAAGTTCAACATGGCACCTTGTGGCAAATTGCTCTCTGAGCATCTGAAACAAAGAATTGTTGCTCTACATAAAGATGGCCTAGGCTATACGAAGATTGCCAAGACCCTGAAACTGAGCTGCAGCAAGGTGGCCAAGACCATATAGCAGTTTAACAGGACAGGTTCCACTCATAACAGGCCTCGCCATGATCGACCAAAGAAGTTGAGTGCACATGCTCAGCGTCATATCCAGAGGTTGTCTTTGGGAAATAGATGTATGAGTGCTGCCAGCATTGCTGCAGAGGTTGAAGGGGTGAGGAGTCAACCTGTCAGTACACAGACCATACGCCGCACACTGCATCAAATTGGTCTGCATGACTATCATCCCAGAAGGAAGCCTCTTCTAAAGACGATGCACAAGAAAGCCCGCAAACAGTTTGCTGAAGACGAGCAGACTAAGGACACGAATTACTGGAAGCATGTCCTGTGGTCTGATGAGACCAAGATAAACATATTTTGTTCAGATGGTGTCAAGCGTGTGTGATGGAAACCAGGTGAGGAGTACAAAGACAAGGGTGTCTTGCCTACAGTCAAACATGAAGATGGGAGTGTCATGTTCTGGGGCTGCATGAGTGCTGCTGCTGGCACTGGGGAGCTACAGTTCATCGAGGAAACCATGAATGCCAACATGTACTGTGACATACTGAAGCAGAGCATGATCCTCTCCCTTCGGAGACTGGGCTGCAGGGCAGTATTCAAACATGATAATGACCCCAAACAAACCTCCAAGATGACCAATGCCTTGCTAAAGAAGCTCAGGGTAAAGGTTATGGACTGGCCAAGCATGTCTCCAGACCTGAACCATATTGATCATCTGTGAGGCATCCTCAAACGGAAGGTGGAGGAGCTCAAGGTCTCTAACATCCACCAGCTCCGTGATTTCATCATGGAGGAGTGTAAGAGGACTACAGTGGCAACCTGTGAAGCTCTGGTGAACTCCATGCCCAAGAGGGTTAAGGCAGTGCTGGAAAATAATGGTGGCCACACAAAATATTGACACTTTGGGCCCAATTTGGACATTTTCACTTAGGGGTGTACTCACATTTGTTGCCAGCAGTTTAGACATTAATGGCTGTGTGTTGAGTTATTTTGAGGCGACAGTAAATTTACACTGTTATACAATCTGTACACTCACTACTTTATATTGTAGCAAAGTGTCATTTCTTCAGTGTTGTCACATGAAAAGATATAATAAAATATTTACAAAAATGTGAGGGGCATACTCACTTTTGTGAGATACTGTATATGTATATATAAGACAGACTTTGTAAAAAGGTTGACTTTAGGGACTCATTTATTTCCACAGCAAATGCAACTTTCATGTTCTCTAATATAACTCTGACAGCTGTGATCTCAGATTAAAGATTTTTCATTCACATTCCCATCCTGATTGCTCTGCATGGTCCTTATATTACCTTATTGCCAATAGCAAGTGTTCATCCAACTGGGAGTCGTGTAATAACCAGCTGCCACTTAATGTGTAGACTGAACATTTGTCTGAGCCAGCTCATCTCTTAGGCCTAGTTTCTCCACACTGGGAGCTGGGACTTCTTCAAGAAAAACAACAGCTGGACCTTAGTGCTATCCTCTTCTTAACATCTTTATTAGCGATGCAGAAAAAATAAACACTTTGTACCCTCTAAATGTGGGGCTGAGGTGTGTTTGTTGTATTCTTTAGACAGATAAGGCTCTTGTTGCCTGGACAGTGTTATCCCAATGGATCACTTCAGTAATACAAATATTTATCTCTGTAGCTCACGTCTTACTTTTTTAAAATCAAATTGAGATACTGAGACTATTTATACAGTATATATATATATATATACTGCATATATATATATATATATATATATATATATATATATATATATATATATTAACATATATTTCTTTATTAAGCACAGCAAGTTACATGGTACAACTACATCACATACTGTAACATTGCAGTGGTTGCAAACACATAAAGAATGTTGTCTTATCTTTGTAAGGGATTGCTGTATATTCTTAGTTGAATTAGCTGGATCATGTACGGTTGTGCATTCATAGTTATGTAAGCAAGATCCTGCGGGTAGCCCAGAGTGCTATACAATACACTACTAATCTAGATCTGGAAGTCCTGCTTCATTCCAGCATGGGTGTGCTGTGTGGCTGTAGGAGGCAAAAAGTGAGGAGGGGGAAAGAAGCGTAACAACCATAGTGTAGCATGTAAAGTGTAAAGCAGTGACAAAGAAAAAATAGAGCTCAGCATGACAGTCAGGTAGCCTCTGGGACAGAGATCAGACACACAAACAGGATGCCTTGCCTTGGCTATCGATAAGGGAGCAGAGATGAAATGAAAGCAGGGAACTGCTGTCACTGGAGAGCCAAAGCCATGAATGGAACACAGGGCCTAGGATATGAAGCCACTTTATGTAGTAGGAAAATGTTGGAGCTGGAAAAGGAATGCACTTCAAAGCAACCTTGCTTCCTCTTCAGCCTGTCTAAAAATGGGCTACCCACCAGCATTTATATGATCAGGAATAGGTATGGGCCGATCACCCCGCACCAAAACATGCAAACAGGCAAAAAGTTCTAGCGAACATGCGAACCCTATTAAAGTCTATGGGACACAAGCATGAAAAATCAAAAGTGCTCATTTTAAAGGCTTATGTGCAAGTTATTTCTTTAAAATGTGTATGGTGACCCGAGTACTGCCCTAGGGAACATGTATCAATGCAAAAAAAAGTTTTAAAAACAATATTTTTTGAGGAGCAGTGATTTTAATAATCCTTAAAGTGAAACAATAAAAATGAAATATCGTGCCTGTGGGTCCCCTTAGTCTGCCTGTAAAGTGGCGCACCTGTGCGATGTGTAGAACATGCCACAGCAATAATGACATTTCTAAAGGAAAAAAGTCATTCAAAATTGCTTGCGGCTGTAATGTATTGCCAGCTCCCGGCAATATAGATAAAAAGTCAATTAAAAAAACAGCGTCGATTCCCCCCAATCCGTACCAGGCCCTTTGGGTCTGGTATGGATTTTAAGGGGAACTCCACGCCAACATTTTTAAAAAAATTGGCGTGGGGTCCCCCCCAAAATCCATACCATACCCTTAGCCGAGCATGCAACCTGGCAGGTCAGGATGGGGGGGGGCGAGCAAGCACCCCCCCTCCTGAACCATGCCAAGCCACATGCCCTCAACCTGGGGAGGGTGCTTTGGGGTCTCTTCCTGACAATTCTGGCTGGTGGTTGTCGGAGTCTGCGTGTATGGGGGCTTATCAGAATCTGGAAGCCCCTTTAACAAGTGGGCCCCCAGATCCCACCACCCATGTGAATTGGTATCGGGTAAATTGTACCCCTACCCATTCACCAAACAACAACCACAACAGACAGCTCCTTTGTTAAAAAAAAAAAAAAGGATCCTGTGATTTACATCATTCGTCAATCATGCAGTCCGACGGACCCAAAACACACGAACACCGTAACCCCTCACAGGTACTCTTGTTGAGCACAGGAACTGGCCCTGCTGTTAAAAAATATTTTAAAAATTGTAATCACATGCCCCAGTCAAACAGGTGCAGAAAAATAGGGCCTTGGGTGTTGGTGGTGGCAGAACACTGTAACCCCTCACAGTCCCTCTTGTTGGGCGCAGGAACAGGCCCTGCTGTTAAAAAAATTCTCAAAATTGAAATTACATGCCCCAGGCAAACAGGTGCTGAAAAATTGGACCTTGGGAGTTGGTGGTGCCAGAACACTGTAACCCTCACAGTTACTCTTGTTGGGTGCAGGAACGGAACCTACTGTTAAGCATTGTTTTAAATATTGAAACTACATACCCCTGGTAAACAAGTACAGAAAAATTGGGTCTTGGGTGTTGATGGTGCCCTAAACCAAAAATATTGTTGGAAGCTAGCATCATCAAGATTCAGGAATAAGATAGACAGCATAGGTAGTCTTCAAAGGTTCCCAGATCCCTAGCAACTTCAATCAGTTACATCAGCATCAGGGGGCTTGATAGCTGCTGATCCAGGAATAATTCATTTTCATAAATGTGAGCCTATCAACAGAGTCTGTGGGCAGGCACACTCTTTAATCCATTACAAACCATCCAGCAGCACTGAGTGTCCATTCAGAAAGCACGCTGGATGCAGGACAGGCCAGTAGCTTGATTGCAAATTGAGCAAGTTCTGGCCAGTGGTCCATCCTCAAGACCCAGTAACTCAGTGGATGCTCAGTTGGAAAGGTCTCCAAGTCTGCTCTTTCCCCTAGATATTCCTGCACTATATAATGCAGACACTGCTGATGGTTGCTTGAACCAATCAGCCCTGGGCTCTGAGGACTAAAGAATTCTCCACCTTCTCCGTCGCTCTTCCTCTGACCGAACGAAGCCTCAGAAACATGTTGTCCAGCACCAAAAAAATGGTAACTTCCCAGTGTCTGGGAAAGGCGTTACACAAACTTTTCTTCATGGCATCCTGAAGATGTTTCATCCTCTGCTCCCTCTGTGAAGGCAGGATGAGCTCTGAAACGTTACCCTCGTAACGTGTATCAAGAAGGGTTGCCAGCCAGTAATGATCCCTCTCCTTGATACCATGAATCCTAGGGTCCTTTCGCAGGCTTTGCAGAATCAGGGAGCCCATGCAGTGTAAGTTTGCAGAGGCATGAGATTCTGAGTCCTCTGGGTCACTAAGGATGACATTGTCAGGAACTACCTCCTCCCAGCCACATACAACTCTTTGGGTTTCTGGGGACTGAAAACCATGATCCCTTGAAGACTGCTGCGTGTTATCCTCTACATCCATGCTGACACAATCCTCCCCCTCCTTCTTTTCTTCCTGTGTGTTTGGCGGCCCTGCAGGAATGCTAGCTGCATAAAAGGGGGCCTTGAGAGGAAAGGAAGTCCTCCTCTTCCTCCTGCTGTTCTGCCTCAAGTGACCTTTCCATGATTTCACGAAGAGTGTGCTCCAGCAGGAAGACTAGAGGGACAGCGTCACTGATGCAAGCATTATCACTGCTCACTATCCTTGTGGCTCCTCCTACATGCATCCTTTATTAGTAGCCATTGGCGTGGCGAAAAAAAGGCAAGCTCCCCTGAGCCTGTCCTGGTGCCATACTCACACAGGTACTCATTGATGGCCCTCTGCTTTGTGTGTAGCCACTGCAGCATTGCCAATGTTGAGTTCCACCTGGTGGGCATGTCAAAAATGAGGCGGTTGGTGGGCAAGTTGAATTCTCATTGAATGTCAGCCAGCCGAGCACTGGCATTGTATGACCGTCGAAAATTTCCACAGACTTTTCTGGCCTGCCTCAGCAGATCTTGTAAGCCTGGGTACCTCTACCTGGTCAAGAAATGCTGCACCACCAAATTCAGGATGTGTGCCAAGCATGGAACACGTGTCAAGTGTCCCTGTCGGAGGGCGGAGAAAAGGTTGGTGCCATTGTCGCCTACAACCATTACTGGCTCAAGCTGCCATGGTGTCAACCACCACTGAGCCTGCCCCCACAGAGCTGACAGAATCTCTGCCCCAGTGTGGCTCCTGTCCCCTAGAGAGACCAACTGAAGTCTGACTCCTTGGCCCCTTGCGCGCTTAGGGAGCACTACTGGTTCAGAGGACAATTCTGCAGAAGAGGCCAAAAAGGAAGAAGAAGAGGCAGAATCACCACCAGCTTTTTGGAGGCGTGGTGGTGGAACAAGCTCCAACACTGAACCCTGTCCTGCATCCTTCCCAGCTGCTAGCAGAGTTACCCAGTGCACCATGAAGGAAAGGTAATGTCCCTGACCATGCCTGCTGGACCATGAGTCAGTGGTAATATGAACCTTGCTGCTGACTGCCCTGTCCAACGAGGCCAAAACATTGGCTTCCACATGATGGTAGAGAGCTGGAATAGCCTTACATGAAAAGAAATGTATTTTTGGAACGGGGTACTGTGGTACAGCACATTCTACAAATTCACAAAAGAGGACATAGTCTACTAGCTGAAAAGGTAGCAGTTGTAATGCTAGCAATTTGGTCAAGCTAGCATTTAGATGCTGAGCATGTGGATGGCTGGGAGAGAATTTTTTTTACGGTTCAGCAACTGGGGTAGCGAAATTTGCCTGTTGAAATCAAGTGGTGGTGTTACTGTACTGCTAGCAGATTGGATGCAAGTACTTGTGGCACGTCTTGCTATACCTTTATTCCTCTCAGCGCAGGTTTTTGAGAGGACTTAAGGTATAGTAATGGTTGAGATCCCAGATGAGGAGCAAGGAGAAGTCTGCCTTTTTTTATGAAGTGGGTCTTTCAGGTGCTGTTGCCAGTGGATTGCATGGCAGGTGTCATATGTCTTGTCAAGCATGTGGTGCCCAAGCGGGTGCTGTTCTGGCCATGCTTGATCCACTTCAGATTGCGAACAGCTACGGTGCGATCTACTGCACATGTGTTGAAAAAAGCCCACACCATTGAACTTTTGGAAGTCAGTGGGGAGTCAGCAGCGCCCTGCACCTGTGAGCTCTGTGGTGTGATGCAATAGGGTGGCTGCCCTTAAATTGCCCCCTGGAGGGCATTCTGCCCCGTTGGAGTTGTGCCTGCTCCTCCTCCTCATTTTCCTCCTCTCTTCTCTCAGGCACCCAAGTACAGTCAGTCACCTCATCATCTCCTCCTCATCACTGGAGCAAACTTGGCAGTATGCTGCAGCTGGGGCAACATGACTGCTAGTTTCTTATCCTTCTGTGACACCCCCTCTCTCTAGGCTCATGTTACTCCCTTTCTCAACCTGTGAGCCAACATCGGAGCATTCAAATTGCTGCGCATCCTTCAGCATCATGTAACCGACACTATGGTGGAATATTTCTGGTGACTCCTCCTTGCATTATGGTGGGGCTACGGAAGGAGTAACTGTGGACAAGGAGCAGGTGGAATAGGCTGCTTTGGCAGTTGTGTTGGAAGGCAAACTATTATGAGCCTGGGTGACAGAGGATGAAGACGGCTTAGTTATCCACTCCCCCAACACTTCTGCATGTTGTGGCTCAATAACATGGCCAGCAGCAGAAAAAAGGACAAGCATTCCCCGCCTGCAGGGGATACACCATGTCCGCGACCACTACTTTTCACTGTAGACACAGAGGCTGTTTGCCCTCTTTTAGTGGCCTGTGAGTGTCTGCCTCTCCTTGGGGGTCTTCTGGACATAATGGGGATTTTTTTTCCCACACCGCACTACACTGTATTATATACTGTACACCGACTGCACTGTATTATATACTGTACACCGACTGCACTGTATTATATACTGTACACTGACTGCAATGTATTATATACTGTACACACTGTATTATATACTGTGTATAACGCCAGCACTGTATTATATACTGTACACCGCCTGCACTGTATTATATACTGTACACCGCTTGAAGTATATTATATACTGTACACACTGTATTATGTACAATATATAACACCTGCACTGTATTATATACTGTACACTGAATGCACTGTATTATATACTGTACACACAGTATTATATACTGTGTACACCGCCTGCACTGTATTATTTACTGTACTCCACCTGCAGAGTATTATATACTGTACACTGAATGCACTGTATTACATACTGTACATCGCCTGAAGTTTATTATAAACTGTGCACTCTATATTATATTCTGTGTACACTGTCTGCACTGTATTATATACTGTACACCAAATGCACTGTATTATATACTGTACACCACCTGCACTGTATTATATACTGTACACCAAATGCACTGTATTATATACTGTATACACTGTATTATATACTTTGTACACTTCCTGCACTGTATTATATACTGTACACACTGTATTATATACTGTGTACACTCCCTGCACTGTTTTATATACTGTACACCGTCTGCACTGTATTATATACTGTACACTGAATGCACTGTATTATATACTGTACCCACCGTATTATATATTATTTACACCCCCTGCACTGTATTATATACTGTACACTGTGTACACTGCTTGCACTGTATTATATACTATACACTGCCTGCACTGTAATATATACTGTACACCGAATGCACTGTATTATATACTGTACACTCTGTATTATATACTGTGTACACCACCTGCACTGTGTTATATACTGCACACCACCTGCACTGTATTATATACTGTACACTGAATGCACTGTATTATATACTGTATACACTGTATTATATACTTTGTACACTTCCTGCACTGTATTATATACTGTACACTGCCTGCACTGATTTATTTACTGTACACCAAATGCACTGTATTATATACTGTACACACTGTATTATATACTGTGTACACCTCCTGCACTGTATTATATACTGTACACCGCCTATACTGTGTACACCACCTGCACTGTGTTATGTACTGCACACCACCTGCACTGTATTATATACTGTACACTGAATGCACTGTATTATATACTGTATACACTGTATTATATACTTTGTACACTTCCTGCACTGTATTATATACTGTACACTGCATGCACTGTATTATATACTGTATACACTGTATTATATACTTTGTACACTTCCTGCACTGTATTATATACTGTACACCAAATGCACTGATTTAGTTACTGTACACCAAATGCACTGTATTATATACTGTACACACTGTATTATATACTGTGTACACCTCCTGCACTGTATTATATACTGTACACCACCTGCACTGTATTATATACTGTACACCACCTGCACTGTATTATATACTGTACACCAAATGCACTGTATTATATACTGTATACACTGTATTATATACTATGTACACTTCCTGCACTGTATTATATACTGTACACACTGTATTATATACTGTGTACACTCCCTGCACTGTTTTATATACTGTACACCGTCTGCACTGTATTATATACTGTACACTGAATGCACTGTATTATATGCTGTACACACCGTATTATATACTATTTACACCCCCTGCACTGTATTATATACTGTACACTGAATGCACTGTATTATATACTGTACACCGCCTGAAGTGAATTATATACTGTACACTGCTGAATGCACTGTATATATAGTCTAAACTGAATTCACTATATATATATATATATATATATATATATATAAATATATATATATTACATTGTAATTGTATATTAATACACTGTCTGCACTGTATATATAGTCTACACTGAATGCACTGTATATATACAGTATCTCACAAAAGTGAGTACACCCTTCACATTTTTGTTAAACTTTTATTATATCTTTTCATGTGACAACACTGAAGAAATGACACTTTGCTACAATGTAAAGTAGTGAGTTTACAGCTTGTATAACAGTGTGCATTTGCTGTTCCCTCAAAATAACTCAACACACAATGTCTAAATCACTGGCCACAAAAGTGAGTACACCCTTAAGTGAAAATGTTCAAATTGGGCCCAATTGGCCATTTTCCCTCCCCAGTGTCATGAGACTTGTTAGTGTTACAAGGTCACAGGTGCGAATGGGGAGCAGGTGTGTTAAATTTGGTGTTATCGCTCTCACTCTCTCATACTGGTCACTGGAAGTTTAACATGGCACCTCATGGCAAAGAGCTCTCTGAGGATCTGAAAAAAAAGAATTGTTGCTCTACATAAAGATGGCTTAGTCTATAAGAAGATTGCCAAGACCCTGAAACTGAGCTGCAGCACGGTAGCCAAGACTATACAGAGGTTTAATAGGACAGGTTCAACTCAGAACAGGCCTCACCATGGTCATGGTTTCAAAGAAGTTGAGTGCACGTTCTCAGCGTCATATCCAGAGGTTGTCTTTGGGCAATAGACGTATGAGTGCTGCCAGCATTGCTGCAGAGGTTGAAGGGGTCGGGGGTCAGCCTGTCAGTGCTCAGACCATACTCCACACACTGCATCAAAGGGGTCTGCATGGCTGTCGTCCCAGAAGGAAGCCTCTTCTAAAGATGATGCACAAGAAAGCCCGCAAACAGTTTGCTGAAGACGAGCAGACTAAGGACATGGATTACTGGAACCATGTCCTGTGGTCTGATGAGACCCAGAAAAATGTATTTGGTTCAGATGGTGTCAAGCGTGTGTGGCGGCAACCAGGTAAGAAGTACAAAGACAAGTGTGTCTTGCCTACAGTCAAGTATGGTGGTGGGAGTGTCATGGTCTGGGGCTACATGAGTGTTGCCAACACTGGGGAGCTACAGTTCATTGAGAGAACCATGAATGCCAACATGTACTGTGACATACTGAAGCAGAGCATGATCCCCTCTCTTCGGAGATTGGGCGGCAGGGCAGTATTCCAACATGATAACGACCCCAAACACACCTCCAAGACGACCATTGTCATGCTAAAGAAGCTAAGGGTAAAGGTGATGGACTGGCCAAGCATGTCTCCAGACCTAAATTCTATTGATCATCTGTGAGGCATCCTCAAATGGAAGGTGGAGGAGCGCAAGGTCTCTAACATCCATCAGCTCCATGATCTGGTCATGGAGGAGTGGAAGAGCACTCCAGTGAAGCTCTGATGAACTCCATGCCCAAGAGGGTTAAGGCAGTGCTGGAAAATAATGGTGGCCACACAAAATATTGACACTCTGGGCCCAATTTGAACATTTTTACTTAGGGGTGTACTCACTTTTGTTGCCATCAGTTTAGACATTAAAATGGCTGTGAGTTGAGTTTTTTTTTTTTTAAATACATTTTTATTGAGTTTTTACAAATCCAACAAAATCAGAATAACACAGTAAGTGTACTATGATAGAAGATAGAAGATAGTTACAATTCTCGAGGGTTAGCTGGGGGACATATCTGATGAAAGAGTAATGAAAAAACACATCATTATATCATACAGCAAAAGGGGGGGCAAATAACGCCTGAGACGTAATGACCTCAGTCTTGTATCTGCGACTACAAATAGGCTTTCTGCACAACTACTCTCCCTCCTCGTCAAGTCCAAGTAAGCTACATTGGCGTTGAGTTGGAATCCAAGGTAGAGGCTGGTAACTTGAGTTTCCCCAAGAAGTTGGAAAGGTTAGCCTTGGAGTATCATGTGGTGTATTGAAAGGTGACAATAAGTCTGTGCATTTCTGAGGTTGAAAAGGAATGCTCTACAAAGGCTTTCCAGCAGGAGAAGAATCATTTGATAGTGTTGAAGTTCTGTAATAATGTATCTAGTTTTTCCAGATAGAGGAGTGACGTCAGGTCTCTTTGAACTGTGGCACGCAATGGCGTACAATTAGAAGTCCAGGACCGTAAGAGGGCCCTCCTGGCCGTCAGGAGGCAGAGATATGTTCATGGGGAAATGGACTTCTGTCTTGTGTCCCTGGGGTGGAGACCCAAATAGGCACAACAAAGGATCCTCCGGTAGTTGTACGGTAGTAACATCATGGATGAATTGTAGAATCTGGGTCCAGTAGGTGCAGATAACTGTGCACGTCCAGAACCAGTGCATAATCGTGGGTCTACTAGCATCGCACTTGGAACATAGTGCCAAGAGTGGGTTGGCTGGATCAGTTAAGGCTGGTATAAAGGCCCTGTGCATTATCTTGAATTGGGTTTCATGCCAGCACTCATTTACTGTGACTGCAGATGGCTCTGTAGCCCTCCAGAATTTGCTTGCGTCCCCCATTTCAGGGAGATCCTTTAACCAGCCTTGCAACAGGGTATGGCCCATGTCAGAGGTGAGGTGTTGTAGGGTTTTAGAATATAGAGCTGATATGGAATAGTCTTTTTGCCGGACTGCGACGTCCACAATGGGATGTTCCAAGTTGAGTTATTTTGAGGGGACAGCAAATTTACACTGTTATACAAGCTGTACACTTACTACTTTAAGTAGCAAAGTGTAATTTCTTCAGTGTTGTCACATGAAAAGATATAATAAAATATTTACAAAAATTTGTGAGGGGTGTACTCACTTTTGCGAGATACTGTATATATATATTTTTACACTGCAAGCACTGACTGTATATAGGCTACACTGAATGTGCTGTATATATAGTCTACACTGAATGCAGCATATATATATATATATA
>BLSH010559427.1:161093-171840 GCA_018402905.1 Glandirana rugosa
AGAAGGCTAGACTACGGCCCAGGAGGTAATCAAGGCTGGGGACACGCTCGTCTCCCCCTCGCTGAGCTCTCACGCCGAGACCGGAATGGTGCACCGCCGGACTGGACGAGACTCCGCTCCTTCGTGACCTAACTCGGTCTCCACCGGTTAAAGCGTCGACTCGAGAAGGGCCTGGAGAACGGTCACGATAACACCGACCACCTCGGGAACCTACCGTAGCAGTCTCCCTATTTCCGGACGAAAATCTACCTCGAAGTCGATCTGTGCAGAAGGGCCGCAGTACGCCTTTGGTGAGGGGGGTACGCCGGGACAAAGTTCGGGTTCTGTCCGGACCCGAACCCGGACTTTGACCCGAAGTTCGGCCGAACCAGCAGAACCCGGACTTCTAGAAGTTCGCTCAACTCTACTCATAAATAATAATATATTGCTAAATGTCAATGTTTGATTAAATTATGGTTAACTTGAAAATCGCAAAATCTTACCTAGTCACATCTGCAATTAACTGCATAGCATGGGGGGAGTGGTTTCCGCATGACGCCGGGAAGACGTGTCTAGCTGAAGCTCCATCTAAAAGCAGGCCTTTATCCCTCTGACGATGCCATCCAAGGGCTCCACCAGCCACAATAGCACTGGCAAGAGGTCCGGGAAGAGCTCAGCTGCGAAATTGGCCACCTCTGGCTCAATCCAGTGCTTCCTCGCCTCAGAGCAGGTCAGGCCGCCACGTGGTAAGGCCAGAGCCGCACTCTCGAGTCGCTCCCCCTCTGCTCGCACAGGGGTCGGAACTAATGGAGGACCCGGCATCCCCAGCGAGATCCGATCTGACATCCCTGATGAGCGGGCTTAAAGGGGAAATCGCGGACATGTTCCGCAGCTTTGAAAAAGCTATGAAAAAAGAATTTTCAGCTGTGAGAGCGGACATGGCCCATCTGCTCACGCATATTAAAGAGACAGAAAAGTGACAGGACATATAAGACAAGGAGATCAAGGAGCTGCAGACTACAGTAACCAGGCTTGCAATCGCACACTGTGCTACTTTGTACAAACTGGAAGATATTGAAAATAGAAATCGCAGGAACAATCTGCGCATAAGGTGCCTTCCCTAAGCGACAAAGGACGACGACCTGGAACCCACGATCCGAGGCATCTTAAACACCGTACTAGGTAAGCCAGTGACTGAACCACTATGCTTCGACAGGGTCCACCGGGCTCTGCGACCCCGCAATCTCAATGCTGACTTGCCTAGGGACGTGATATGTCGCCTTCATTATTATGAGGAGAAAAATGCTATCATGATCAAGCTCCGGGGCTCCTCAGACATTGATTTTGATGGTGCTAAACTAACCATATACCCTGATCTCTCCAAAGAAACCTTGGAAAGGTGCAGGGCGCTCAGACCCTTATTAGATCACCTGCGAACAGATGGTGCGACATACAAGTAGGGTTTCCCAGCGTGTCCGATAGCCACCAAAAATAGTAGCTCCTCCACACTGAGGTTCCCAGAAGATCTACCAAACTTCTAGAAGGATCTTAACATGGCCCCAGTGGAACTGCATGGCTGGCAGGACCACATTCCCATTTTCAGGCCATTTCAGAATCCTATTGGCACCGGACCCCTCCAAGAGGAAACGTACAGCGACTCCCGGATCCTCCTCCAAGAAAAATGGGTGAGATCCCCTCTGTTCCTCATACCCTACTTTAAAATCCTCCTATCTACGTGGAGCCTACTGACATCTTTTTGACAAATACTGCAACAGCTCTTTCCCCTGGTTTTCCCTCCTATGGGAGGATGACAATGGCTCTATAAACATTTAGCGACATTGGCCCTCACTTTGTTGGTTACAGGCCCGTTACACCATAGTTTGATATTTGTTCCCCAGTTCTATTTACATTGTCTCCTCAATCTATGAACTGTACTACTCTTGTCAGAGGTAATATGTCATACATTACTTATACCGTAATTTGTTCACGGCCTAGCTGAGACGGCTTCCCTTACTGATCAGATTATATGATGTTGTCCTTAGTGGCAAGCCCTCCCCCCTTGGGGTTGGCCAGGCTGGAGGCCCGGGGACCACTGGCGGTGGTCTCGCCGTCGGTGGGCTGGCCCGGTCCTGTCGTCCCTTACAGGATCATTGCAGACTTCTGCGTGACTTTTCGTTAACCCATGGGCTGTTTTGCATTACTGTTGTGTTGCATACTGTTATGTTCTTGCTCTCTCTTTTTTCTCTTACCTTCTTCCTACTTTCTTCTACCCTTTCTGCTTCTCTAGTTTTCCTCTTAGCTAGCAGGGATGGTTGAGTGACCCAGGTGGAGATGTACTGCCATCCCCATGGCTGACCTGAACGTGCTCACTTATAATGTGAGAGGGCTTAATGTGGCCGCAAAAAGACACCACGTTTTACGTGAAATAAAAAGAGCCTCCTGTTCAATTGCATTTTTACTGGAAACTCATCTGACCCATACCACTAATGTCAAACTCTTCTACCTCCATTTCCCACTTTGGTATTACAGCCTCTCGGACACGAATAAGGCCAAAGGTGTAGCCATTGGATTCGGCAGGGTAGTCTCCTTTCAACTCACTACAATGGAAGCAGATGATCATGGCAGGTACCTTTTCTTACGAGGGTTTATAGGAAATGCCCCATGTACTTTGGCCAACATTTATTCTCCAAATACAAATCAACCCGCTTTCTTATCCCAGGTGTTGACGAGGTTAGCTGACTTTGCTGAAGGACCGATCATTCTAGCAGGGGACATTAACATGCCCCTCGATCCCATCATGGACACTTCCTCTGGCAGGTCCATGATTCCCTTCAAACGCCTATCTTACATTAAAAAACGACTTCACGATTCGCAGCTCATGGACGTCTGGCTTCTACTCCACCCTAAAGGAAGAGACTATTCCTATTTCTCAAAAACCCATAATGTATATTCCCGTATAGATAACATTTTCATAGACCACTTTCACCTCCCTCTCTTACGTTCTGCTTATATTGGCACGGCAACCCTCTCTGACCATGCCCCTTTGACAGTTCAGCTGTCTTTTCCTTCCCTCCCTGCGTGCACCAATAACTGCAAACTAAATGACTCACTCCTATCCAATCCAGTAGATGTAGCCCTCATCTCCAAATCGATTGAGAAAACACTGACCCTGGAACCTCCCAATCGTTAAAATGGGAAGCTCACAAGGCTACTGTCAGAGGCACACTCATGGAACTGGGGGCTAGGGAAAAAAAGGAATACAACAAAGACCTTAGAAACAAGCTGAAACAGGTCGCAGAACTAGAATGACTGCATAAACTGTCCCTTCATGCGTCGCATCTAGCAGCACTTTCTCTATAGCAGGAAGAACTTCTCTTACAGTCAGACATGAACAGGAAATATCATTCCGTGGCCCAAAAAATCTACCAGTGGGGTAATAAGCCTGGCAAACACTTAGCAAGGTCCCTCAATGCCAAAAAAACTGCAGATTTTATATCCAAAATCAAACTCCCTGGAGGAGAGATGGTTCACAGTTCACAACAAATTGCAGCTGCCTTCAGAGATTTTTGTTCAGATTTATATAATGTGAAAAGTGACCTGGACCATCTCTCACCTAAGAGACTACATCAAACTCCCCTCAGACGCTCTCAAAACTTTAGAATCAGACTTTAAGCTGGAAGGATTTCAATTGGCCTTAAAATCAATGTCGTGTCTGGTAAAGCCCCTTGTCCAGATGGATTTACTGTCCTTTATTATAAAAAAATTTAGCGATGTTCTACTGCCCAGATTAACTAAATATGCCAATTCTATCTCAGCTCATACTGCTCTTCGCCCAGAATCACTCTCAGCGCATATCACAGTAATACACAAACCAAATAAGGACCCCACGAGTTGCGGTAGTTACCGGCCCATTTCATTGTTAAATGTAGATCTGAAACTCATTGCTAAGGTAATGGCAAACAGATTGCTACCTCTTCTCCCTAAGTTGATCTCATCACATCAGTCAGGCTTCATATAGGGTAGAGAGGTCAGGAATAACTCCCTGCGCACTCTCTCCCTGATTCACTTTGTCCATAGATGTGCCCAGCCCACCCTGCTCTTGCCGAAAAGGTAGAGTGGACTGGGCCTATCTCCCCCTGCCTCTACAGCACTTTGGGCTTGGTCCCCGGATGCTGGATAGGATCTTTTCAATGTACTCCCAGGGTGAATGGGTTATTGAGTGAGCCCTTTACTCTGGGGAATGGTACTAGGCAGGGGTGCCCATTGACGCCCCTCCCATTTGCAATTTCCCTGGAACCGTTCTAGGCCTCTATCAGAAGCAACCCTAATATCCACGGGATAAAAGTGGGCCTTACATCCCATAAATACACTGCATACGCAGATGACATCCTCTTCTATATTCAGCAGCCCCGCATCTCCCTGCCCAACCTTATGTCCACTTTACAAGAATTTCAAACTCTGTCCAACTTCAAAATAAATTTTCCAAATCCAAAATATTAAATATTAACGTTCCCTGTCCTATAGCTCAATTACTAAAACCAAGTTTCCCTTTCCGATGGCAGCCGGCAACCTTGAAATACCTGGGCATCCACTTGACTCCACATCTACACTCTTTATTTAGAAGTAACTATATTCCATTGTTGAACACCATTAAAAAAGATCATAGGTCTTGGTCCCACCTGTCCCACTCCTGGTTGGGGGGATAGGTGTGATCAAGATGAATATCCTCCCTCGTATTCTTTTCCTTTTCCAGGTGATACCAATGGGGATCCCACCTGGGTTTTTCACCTTACTCAAGCCATGATCTCCAGCATCGTGTGAGGGGTGCAGACACCCTAGGATCTCTAGAGCTATGCTTTTTCTCTCCAAGGGGGCTGGGGGTCTGGCTCTCCCAGACTTGAGAACATATTACTATGCTATTGTTTTGTGTAGAATTTCAGAGTGGAAATATTGCAGAGGCTGTAAATTATGGGTCCGATTAGAACATGAACTAAGTGGCTCAGCACTTGATTGAAGCAATACTTCTCTCAAGAGAACCTCCACCACACGCAACTTCACAATTTTATAAGGCACTCATCTCTTTCCAACATTCCAACTACCCGGAGTATCTTAAACATTGGGAAGCCAATTTAGGCTCCCCCTTACCAGACACTCAAAAGGATAAAGTGTTGGCCTTTACTCACACCTCTTCCATCCCCTCAAAGACGGCTGAAACGAATTATAAACTGCTTGCAAGGTGGTATTATACGCCATCTAAAATGCACCGTATATCCCCCACCAACTCTGCTCTTTGCTGGAGAAATTGTGGCCAAGTGGCCTTGCAAGCACACCTATGGTGGTCCTGCCCACTCATACGGCCCTACTGGTCGGAAATTATCAGACTCACCAACCTAATTGCAGGGTCCACTCTCCCACTGGAACCTTGGACTGCACTTTTCCACAACACTCTGGAGACTGTTGGTACATACAAACGTTCTGTGACACACCTCCTGAATACGGCTAAGGCCCTTATCCCATCCCTCTGGAACCAACCTCAAATACTTTCTAGGAAACAGTGGCTACAAAAAGTAAATGAACTGTGTTATATGGAGGAACTCACATACCTATCGAGAGGGGAACCCGGTAAACATACCACAATATGGGCCACTTGGTTTGAATTTAAGACCACATCTGAATATAAGGACATCATTTCATCCCCTGATGTGGGGACTACAGGAAGCTCCTCGTCAACAGACCCCTCTCTTCAATAAGTTTTTAACAAGGTGCCACATTTTGTATTCACGGGTTTAGATTGTTAGTCACACTGAGTTCCATTCCCTGTCGGACGGGAATTTTATAGATTGCGCTACACCATCCCTGCTCGCTTCTTTATTCCCTACTTTTCCTTTCTCCTTTTTTCCTCCCTTTTCCCTTTTTTTGTCTTGAACTCTTTTTCTGCTATCACTGATGTGAAATGTGACTACCCCAGGATTTGTTCTTAGATATGTTACAAATTAGACTTGTTTTGTATGCTGGACGATTGATACAAGATGTTATTTCAGAGTATTGTTGATTACTGTGATGTCACTAAATAAATAAATATAAAAAAAAAAAAACTGCAAAGCATGACATCCATGGGATGACAAAGGTACATTTAATTTACAACCTTTTGTTAACATCTTTTTTTTTCCTGTGCAACACTTTCTGGACAATGTATTGTGCTCCATACACATAGCACATATGAACAATGACAGATGGTATAAGTATGGTACTCTATACCATCATGGCCATTCGATTTATACAAATTTGTTTTTAATAGATTTTTATTGAATTTTTAGGTTTTTACAAAAAAGATGCCATTATATCCAAAAAAACAAAGAAGCAGATCTCACACAATGCTTCCAGAGCAGTATAACTCAGTCCAAGTGAAAATGAAAAAATATACTTAAGAGGTTATTGTGACATATATAGTATATTAGACCTAGAATGACTTCACACCTAGACTGAGATCATTGCCCCTCCGATGCCGTGAAAGTTTACCACATAGGCATTAAAATAGTTAGAAGTAAAAAAAAAAAATGGCAAAGAAAAGGAGAAGAGAAGGTTAGATAGAAAACCCTACCAGAGCCCAACCATCACTTATAAGAATGGAGCTTGTAAGTAGCAAAGCCACAGATTCTAAACTCTCTCAAATTTAATTTGTGACCTGGGAAAAGTGTGTGGGCCGCTCAGGCTCGATAGGGAGGGGGTATGTGGACAGTGTATCCACAGCTGCTGCTAGAGTGCTGGCAGGCGATGGAGCCCGTCCTGGCTCATGAAAAGGTTAAAGAAAGGAAGGGTAGCCCCTGGAAGCTGCTTCCACATCCCCATGACTAAGCTTCGGGGGCGGAGTGAAATGCATAGGGGGCGGCCTGGTCAGAGTCAAGGCTGAGGTTGCCACTCTATTCACTGCAGTAGGACACCATAGGTGTGTGACTTCCAGGGGCTACCCTTCCTTTCTCAAATTTAAATTGTTTTTTTTTTCTTGGATTATGCTGATTAACTTTTAATTTAACAATATCCAGGTAAGTTTTCTCTTCATAATTGAGGTGTCCACTACTGGTGTTTTCCATACCATGGCTTTAGCTATTTTAGCTGCCAATAGCATATAAAAAAATCAGTGTTTGTGTATGTATAGAAATACCATACACTGGTTCATTTAAGAGAGCTACGTGAGCTCTGTTTGGGATATTGACCATTATTACTGCATATAGTAATGTGGATGTAAACCTGATTCATGAAATTGAGCTGAGCACATATATCTGAAGTGTTTTCTTATCTCCCTCCAAAGCACTAAGTTCCGTGGCTTTCTCCTGCTCCGTTTTCTGTTATCAGCATGATAACTTCTGACAAGTTCTCTGACACATGTGATAAAACCAGCCTGAATTTTGTGTCAGGAAGGGTGCTATAAATAGATTAGCAAAAAGTTGATTTACTCCCAGGACGGCTCTGAAAGTCTCTGCATATCTGGAGATGGTTCTGTGCCTTTCCTCCAATCAGCTGTCTCTCAGTGTAATCCAAGACTTCTCCCACAGTGTAGATTGAGGAAGTAAAAATTTTAACATGATTTGCACTTTCTAAACAGTGTATAAAGCTGAAGACAACAGATATACATGTAAGACTTATGTAGGGGGATTTGTTTCATCTCTGTATATCATCTAAGGCTGTTCACTTCACTGGGTATATGTGAGGGTTTACATCCACTTTAAGGCATGCACCTGTATCCAGGATCTTCTGGCCTTGATACAGGTCCATTATATATAAAACATTCCACCCTCCTGACCACAGCCTCTAATGCACCTTAAAGAGACCCCAGGGTAAATTTTAAAAAGTCTGGCTGGGAGCGATAATTTGCACTATACAAAGATGTAATTTGAGAGGTTAATTTAATTCCAAAGTATGGTATAGAATGTTGTTGAAAAGAAAAGTGATATTGGGCTAGATATACAAATTTGATATACAAAAGGATTGTTCAATTTTTAAGCAATACAGGGATTTTTATAGAAATATCAGGCCTAATACATGAGATGCATTTAAATTGATATGATAATAAATATTATTTGATAAAGTACCATGCACAATTTTCTTGTACATGACTGGGTACTCTTTAACAGCTCTGTACATGACTGGGTACTCTTGGTGATAAGGCAAGTTGCACTTAAAATGGGAGCTACATTGAACAGGATATTCACTAATGTGATTGGCCATAATTGGCAATGCTACTACAGGTGAGTAGAAGTGTAAAGCTATATAGTGAATAATAACTCATGAGTATGATAAGTGACTATGCTACTGCAGGTGTACAGGAGCAAATATTAATTCAGGTGTATGAATGCCTAAAAGGAGTATGCAGTGAAAAGGGCTGTGTAAAGATAGCTGGATAGAAGGGAGACAAAGGAAGTGCTGAGGGGTAGTGTCCATAAAATGAAGTAGTGAAATTCAAACAGACTCTGGACCAGTAAACACTGGACATCTGGCTGAATGAGAAGCCCATAGATAAATCAATTACAGTTTTTAAGCCAACAGTATATGTATCTCTGAGAGTAATTGAGGATGACTCAAGTGGTTCTTTTGGCTCCAAAAATGTCTAAATTAAGTGAAGCCCCACTATATTTCAATCTTTGCAGCATGTTACTATTGCTAACCCCTGCTGGAAATAACAAACAGCCACCTAGCCATGCTACCATCAAACAATGGAAATGATGTTGATTCTGATGTCGCTTATGCCTTTAGAATGTGAAATTGTTACAGTATATATAATGTAGGAGCACTGAACTCTGCAATTATTCTGTATGTAGTGGTTTAGGCTATTTTCACACTGGGGCGGTAGTGGTAAAGTGCTGCTAGTTTTAGCGGCAATATGGCGCCATTATGCAGACAGGAGCAGGGCACTTTTAACCCCCAAAAGGGGGTTAACAAGGGGTTAAAAGCACCACCGCACAGCACGACCTAGGCGGTGTTCAGGCGGAAGTGCCGCCCATTCATTACAATGGAAGGGACGGGGTGGAGGAGTGGTGCAGGACTTTTTTGCTCATCCTGCAAGCGCACCACCCCAGTGTGAAAGGGAGGAGAATGGGGGGGGGGGGGTGGTTTCAGGCGCTATACATGCGCTACTTTTAGCACCGCAGCGCCTGAAAAATGACCCAGTGTGAAAGGGGTCTTATTGCTTGGAAGTTGGACACTGTGAGGAGATCACTAGATTTTTATTAGAGAGTAAAGCACTGCACTGAAATGTACAGTCTATATAACTTTTATTACAAAAACAGAAACTCCAACACATTTTAGGGCTTACATCTCCCCCTTCATAAGGGGTTGTATAGAAATGGCCTGGTCGGCAATTATAAATATAGAGCAGTACTTGCAGGTGCCAAACTGACAGTCTGCGTGAGTAAGGTTTAATTACCCTGCTCCACGGAAAGAATGAGACTCAATGACATAATTTAAATACAATTAAAGAACATTGGGTTTTGCTATACTTTGATCTGGCTTTTGTATTGATTTGTTTTTCAGCGTGATTGTTTCAGGATTACCCATTACTACTGTTTGCACTAATAAATGCAATCTAATCTAGTAAATATGGTTACAATTGTATATAAATGTAGAATAAAGCAGCAGTTAAACTGAGTATTATTAATCCTTACAACAATTTGTATGTAAGCAAGTAGAGGAAATATAATCGAAACCAGAGAGACTTTGCTACTGCAAAATTAAAATAATCCAGATGCCAAAAATGTAGAGAAATACATATGGCAGCCATGACATTAATATGTGAGGTGGCCTGAGAATTTTAGCTTATTAGAAAAGGATTACAGGACTAGTTAAGTACTGGGATGGAATTAGTCAGAGATAGATTTGCCACCTGGGAATTTCCAAACTGTCAATCGCCTGAAAATGACACAGGCTAATGCAATTCAAATTTCATGCATTCAGCAAGCCATTTGTGCTTGCACTGTTGGTGATTCAAAACCACATATGCTTGCTTCATCTGTGCTTTGTGCATCTTTACTGAGAATTTGATAAACATGGTGCCAGCATGATACAAGTATTCCTCCATTAATATGTGTGCACAGCAAACCTACCTATATTTGGCCTGTGTAATACCTGTTTTCAGTAGCTATTCTATATCTGCTTGAGGATTACATTGTTTTGATTACTATTTCAGATGTTTGATAACTGCATATAACTAGAGTTGAGCGAACCTCTGGAAGTTCGGGTTCTGCTGGTCCGTCCGAACTTCGGGACAAAGTCCGGGTCCGGGTCCGGACGGAACCCGAACGATCGCACGGACAACGAACCCCATTGAAATCAATGGGGACCCGAACTTTTATGCACAAAAATGGCTGTAACAAAGTCCTGGAAAGCCCTAGAGGGCTGCAAAAGGAAGTAAAATGGGGGTAAGGGTAGGGCAAGTGCCCTACAAAAAAATGGGGCCAGGGAAATAACTGTAAATATTTTTAAAAAAATAAAAACATAAAAAAAGCAAAAATGGAGGTGAATGTGGATCATCTTCAAACTGTGTCTGAAAAGTATTAATTAATGGTAGAAGCCATATAACTGTTCTAAAATCATCTTCAAACTAGGGCAAGTGCCCTACAAATAAATGGGGATAGGGAAAATAAATTAAAATCAAGTAAAAAAACGGGAAGGGGGGTGGATGTGGAGTAGGAGCCTAGAGGTTGACTAGGCCGTGACCGTGGCAGTGTAGGTGGAAGTGGCGGTGGTAGAGGAGTAGGAGGAGGTAGCCTGGTAA
>BLSH010559427.1:186141-219132 GCA_018402905.1 Glandirana rugosa
CGTAAGACATACCGGCCCGTTATTGGGGGGGAGGAGTGGTGCCGAGCGGAAGTTCTCCTCACCCCCCCCCCCTCCCTGCAATCTTCTGGGACATGTCACAGGTCCCAGAAGATTGCCCGGCCATACAGAATGCGCAGCGTGACTTGTGCATGCGCAGTGTGCACCTGGCTGTAACGCCACAAGCTGTTAGAGCCGGGTGACCACACTTGTGATACTGGGGAGAGGAGAGGGAGAGGAGCGAGGCTTCAGTCCACCGCATCGCTGGAGCGAGGGAATGGTGAATGTCTGATTATTAAAAGTCAGCAGCTACACTTTTTGTAGCTGCTAACTTTTAATAGGGTGGAATTCCGCTTTAAATGTAATCAGCAGATTGGACAATAAAATGAAGATCTATAATGAGAAATAACACTTTCTTCCTATTTCAGGCAGCATTAGCCATACAGGTAGCTATTAAAGGCAGGGAAGAGAAGCACAAACCTCTCCTAGCACCAAGGACATAGAGGGTTAATTACCAGAGAATCCCTATTTCTGATAACAGTGAGTGAGATAGGAGAAACAAAGTGAAAGCTGGAGCACAGATAAGCAGCGTGAGACAGGGGGATCGTATTTTACTCTCACCCCTCCAGGATATACACTGTGTAGCAAAGTCTGCCTGCTGAAGCCACAATCTGACGGCCCTGGTGACTCCATGTGCACCTGGAGGAGTCACGACATAAGAGGGGAAGCCGATAATCTCTCTCTGTGCTCTCCGAGTCTCCTGTCTATGAAGAGGGGAGGGGGGAACTGTGAGCACTCTGCTCTGACACACGCTGGCCAAACACTGCAGCCAGCGACCTCGGCAGTCAATGTGCTGACTCGGGGGGAGGAGGACAGGGAGGGGGGCCGCCCACTCCCAAAGTGCCGCCCTAGTCCTGTGCCTTGTCGGCCTAGGCCATAACATAGCAATGGGCAGTGCCCCATGGTGAAAAGGTTTTGGAAAGCTATTTTGCAGTTTTTGGAAGATAGGCTGGCCCTTCCTAACATCCACTCTCCAGCCAGATGCTTATTGGGCGATCTGGAAGAGGAGGAGGTTAATAACTTTTTTTTACCCTAAAAAAGCGATAGCTCTCAGATGGAAGGATACAACCCCACAGCTCTTCAGACCTGGATAGATTTAGTGAATAGAACATTACCCACATATAAGCTTACATATATAGTTTGAGGATGCCCAAAGAAGTTTGAAAAGATATGGGATGGTTGGCTGAAATCGGTATCAGGTAGCACTGAAGCGTATATATAGAGAGGTAAGGGGAGGATGTTGATTAAAAAAGAGCAGCACTGGGGTGCATGGAAGAAGGTGAGAACTCTATAAAGGAATAAAAGCATGGAGAGACACAAGTTCTATATATGGTTTTAGGCTATGCTTATTTGGTTTAACAACTTGCTTACTGGGCACTTAAACCCCCCTCCTGCCCAGACCAATGTTCAGCTTTTAGTGCTGTCACATTTTGAATTACATTTGCACGGCCGTGCGAGATTGTACCCAAACAAAATTTTTATAATTTTTTTCCACAAATTTGGTGGTATTTTTTTTTTTTTAAATGTTGTTTATTCATTTACTCATAAGAATAACAAAACAAAGCCTCTGGGCATACCCTGGCTTATCATAGATACAATATAAGGTCCATGAAATGACAAGTGGAGGGGAGGGGTGTGAGCCTGAGGCAAAGCAAGGAACGAACAGCAGCAATAGTAACAATACAATACAATAAAATAAAATTTCAGGTAGAGTAGAGTGAGGTAGAGAGAATAAAGTAATAGAATAGGTAGATAAAGGGAGAAAGAAAAGGGGTGTCAGTAAGAGAAGGATAAGTAAGGTACAGGGGGTGGGTACTTAGTGCCTGAATGGGAGGAAGGGGAGGGGGTGTGGGATAGGGAAGGGGGTGCGCATGTATAAGGATATTTCAAGAAAGGGTAGTATATTCAATGAGCGGAACGGAGGGGGAGGGGGGGAGAAAGTTGTTTCACTTAATGTGTCAAATCAGGGGGGGGGGGGAGTGTGGTGTTTATGTAATTTAACCATAAGTTCCATTGGGTATCGAAAGCTTCTCTTTTAAGGGCATTGGTGGCTAGGGAGCGTTCAAACCTGAAGTTTTGGTTCGTCGAGTTTATGACTAGGGAGAGAGTAGGGGGGTCGGGGTCTTTCCATAGCCTAGCAATTGCAGATCTGGCGGCTAGGATGCATCGTAATGGCTTTGGCAAGGGGAGGGATGGTGTCAATGTTAAGATTGAGAATAGCTAAGGCTTTGTCTGGCGGGGTGTTGTTTTGGCTGACTTTAGATATAAGGTCGAAGACCTGGGTCCAAAAGGTGGAGAGGGTGGGGCAGCTCCAAAATATGTGGAGAAGGTTACCTGTCATGCCACAGTTGCTCCAGCACAGGGAGGATGTGTCTGGGGCAAATGTGGCAATTTTCGCTGGTGTATAGTACCAGCGTATAAGAATTTTGAACATGAGTTCCCAGTGGGCTGTGCAGTGGGAGAATTTGTGGGTGGAGGGGATAGCAGTTTGCCACTCTCTAAGGGAGTACTGTCTATTGAGGTCCTTTTCCCATTTCAGCATATGGGCGTCCTTAGTGAACATGAGTTTATCGTGGAGTAGATTATAAAAAAGGGATGTGCCACTAGTTTTGGGATTGGAGGAGTTGAGAAAGTCCCAAGCTTTCTGGGGGATGTGGATAGTGGGTAGGGGATGCTTGGAGAGGAAGTGTGCGATACGTGAGTAGCTAAATTGAGTGTTCTGCTGGAGGTCATAGAGCGTGCGTAAGTTTTCCCACGATTTGATGGAGGGGCCATCGTAAAATTTTTGGATTGTGTCCAGGCCTTTAGAGATTAGGTTGTTGACATTAAGATATGGGATGGATGAAGTGAGGGCTTTGGTTGGGATGGGGGGGAGTTGTATTTGTAAGGTATCTGGATGGGAGTGGAGTAAGTGTCTCCAGGCTCTTATAGAGTCTGCTATGGTGTAAGGAAGACTAGAGGGTTTCCAGGGAATCCAGGAATCTTTCAGATGGGATGGAGGTGTTAGTCCATTCGTATGGTAGAGTGGATTGTAGTTTGTATTTGAGGGAGGGTGGAATGTTTAATTCGAGGATTATAGATTTGGTAAAATTGACTTTGTAGTAAGAGGTGTCGGAGAATTCCAGAAGTATTTGGTGAATTCTTGGAAGGGATGTGAGGGGGTTGGCTATAGAGAGGATGATATCATCTGCAAAGAGAGTTATGGGGTGTTTTGTTGTTCCTAGTTGTATGCCAAATATTAGTGGGTCAGAGCGGATTTTTTCTGCAAGGGGTTCTATAATTAGATTGAATATGGTTGGTGAGAGGGGGCACCCCTGTCTCGTGCCAGTAGAGATAACAAATTTTTTGGAAAGGAGGCCAGAAGTAAAGACTTGAGCTGTGGGTGTAGAGTAAAGTGCAAGAATAGCTTGTAGAATGGAGCCCTGGAAACCAAACTTCCTTAAGACATGTAACATGTACTTCCAATGGACTCTGTCGAACGCCTTCTCTGCATCTATGGACAAGAGGAGAGAAGGCGTTCGAGCAGAGCCGGCCTGGTGTATAAGATTGAGGACGCATCTGGTAGCGTCTGAGGGTTGCCTGCCCCTCACAAACCCCATCTGGTGTTTAGCAAGGAGATATGGTAATGTTTGGGCGATTCGTAGGGCCAACAACTTGGCAAATATTTTGATATCCGTGTTCAATAAGGAGATGGGCCTGAAATTTGCAGGGGTATTGGGATCTTTCCCTGGTTTGGGAATTGTCACCACATAAGCCCTAAGCATTTCTTTTGGGAATTGGGATGTTGAAATTGCTTGGTTAAACATCTGGAGCATGTGCGGAGCCAGTGTATTGAAAAGGGACTTGTAATAATCGTTTGCAAACCCATCAGGGCCAGGGGATTTGCCCAGGGGAAGAGAAGCCACAGCTCTGTGTAATTCTTTGATATCTATTGGAGCGTTAAGCTGTTCTAGTTGGGATTGTGAGAGGGTGGGGAGGTTGATGTGTTCTAAGAAGGAGAAGATTGACTCGTTGGTGGGTTGTGGGGTGTCTTTGTCAACGTTGAGTTTGTAAAGGGAGCTGTAGAAATCAGCGAATTGGTCAGCTATTAATTGAGGATCTGTTATTTTGTGTCTGTGTATATGGTGGATTAGGTGAGGGATTCTGGTTTTAGTACGGGCTGTTTTGATTCTATGTGCTAGGAATTTCCCCGCCCTGTTGGCTGATGCGTAATAAGTGAGTTTTAGGTTACGGAGGGCGCCTTCATACTGGTAATGAAGTAATGTTCTGAGTTTGTCTCTAAGAGTATTGAGTTTCTCAATGAGTATGGGTTGGGGTTTAATTTTATTGGCTTTTTCTAGAGTATGTATTTCAGAGGTGAGTTCTTTAAATTGGGAGTTGCGGCTTCTCCTGAACCTGGCCCCTTGTTGTATGAGGAGTCCTCTCATGACAGCTTTGTGTGCCTGCCAGAGAGTGAAGGGATTTTGTACCGAATTTTTATTGGAGTCGAAGTATTCTGCGGTACATTGTGTTAGAAGTTTGGCAATTTCAGGGCTCTGTGAAAGAGAAGTATTGCATCGCCAGATAGGGTTTGTGGTAGGGGGAACCCCCTCCTCAACAGTTATTGAGACTGCAGCATGATCAGACCATAATATATCATGGATGTTAGACTTGGAAACCTTTTGAAGGGTCCATTGGTCAGTGATGAACATGTCTATTCTAGAATATGTATGGTGTCTGGGGGAGAAGTAAGAATAGTCTCTTTCGCAAGAGTGTTGACACCTCCAGACATCATATAGCTGTTCTTTATGAAAAAGAGTAGAGAGATGGGGTTTTCTGTTGACCATTTTGGACGTTGTATCCAGGCGTGGATCAGAGGTAGCATTGAAGTCTCCACATATAATCGTGTTACCATATTTGATTTTGGAGATTTTCTTCAGGGTTTTGCTCAGAAATCGGTGTTGGTGTTTGTTGGGAGCATAGATTGGGGCTAGGGTGAAGGGGTGTGAGTTTATGTCACAGGTCAGGACGATGAAACGGCCCTCCGGGTCTATAAGTGAGTCAATTAGGTGAAAGGTAACAGTCTCACGGATAGCAAGGAGAACTCCTCTATTCTTCTTTTGGGCCGAGGAGAGAAACACATGTGGAAAGAGTTTGTGGGTGCATTTGGGGGTTTAGGAGGATTGAAAGTGTGTCTCCTATATGCACAGGACATCTGCTTGCAACTGAAGTGCTTGTTTCCACATAGAGTGTCTCTTGGCAGGGTGGTTTAACCCTTTAACATTCAGGGAAACTCACTTGAACGTCCCAGATGTATTTAGTTCTCTGAAATATATGGCGTAAGACACTTACTTTGAGATAGGCTGGAGGGAGGAACAATCTCTTGGAAATCACGTTGTTCTGGAGGGCTGTTTCATCTTTGCAGATGTCGACTTGGAGGTCTGCTGATGCTGGACTGTCTTCTTTTGGCGGAGAGGATGTGGGTCCATTAGGCAGGTGAGTACCGAAGGAGAGAAGAACAAGAAAAACAAGAAGAAAAAAAACAGAGATAGAGCAAAACATATAAGGACTGTGGGGGTCCTTTAGTACGGTGGTCGCCACAAAACGTGCGATAGGTATCGGGGGAATTATAACCATTTATGAGGTTATCCAGGGCCAGGGATGGCTAAGGTGGAGTTGAGCGTGGCAGCAGGGGCATTGAGGGACTCTTTCTGTTTTTTGGGGGGTTTCTTCCGAGTCACCAGTTGCCACCCTTGGGCCGTGTGAGCAGATGCAGGCATGCTTGGATGGTTTTGGGGGAGATCTGGCAGTATTCCCCATTGGCGGAGGAGGGAGAGACCTTGATCCAACGAGGTCACCATGTTGGTAGTCCCATTGTGGGTGATTAACAGAGTAGCTGGGTGTCTCCATTTATGAGTGATCTGATGGTTGCGGAGGGCTTTAGTAATGGTTGCTAAGTTGCGCCTACTTTGCAGTGTATGTCTGGAGAGATCAGGCAAGACGAGTATTGAGGCGAACTTTGATGATCGATTGTCAGGATTGTGGGAGGCAAGCAGGATGAGTTCTTTGGCCTTAAAGAAATGCAGTCTGAGAATCACATCTCTGGGTGCTTCGTCTGGGATGAAGGACAGCTTGTGAACTCTGTGGATTCTGTCAATGGTGATTTCTAGAGGTGTTAGAGTAGGGACCAGAGCGGAGAACAATTCTTGGGCATACTGGAGGAGCTGGGATGGCTGGACTGATTCAGGTACCCTTCTTAGCTTGAGGTTGTTCCTTCTGGACCTGTCCTCTAAATCCGCTAATTTGTTTTTTATCCATTCCAGTTCCTCAGCTTGGGCATTGTATTCATCAACTAATACGTTGTGGGATGTCGTTTGGTCTCCCATATACTTCTCCACATCGTCCACCCTCTGGCTTAAGACGTCTATGTCTGTTTGGCAGTGGCGTAGGGCTGCGCGGATAGTCTCCTGTATGGAGGATTTGAGGGAGGAAAGCATGTCTTTGAGTAGGATGTCAGAGAGGGGTTGGCCCGTAGTGGGGTAGCTGGCGAAGGGGTCCGGGGGAGCGCCGTATGTTGTCCCTGCTTGCGGCCTAGCCGAGCTTACCTCCATCTGGTAGGCCTCTGGCGTAGCCTCCGATTCTGCCGTCCTCTGCCTCGATTTTGCTGGGCTACGGGTGGACGGTGTGGAAGCGGTGGAGGAGCGGGGGCTGGATGGTAGCAGAGTTGCTAAGGCCTCCAGGGAGTTGCGATCATTAAGCAATGCGGCTTCCCTCCCGGCGCCATCTTGCCTGGGAGGGCTGGGCTGGGACGGGAAGAACCCCGTTAGTTTGCTCGGTTGGAGTGGTGGTTCTTTCCTCCTTCTTCCCATGTCAGGTGCCCGAGAGTGGGTAGGTGGTGTGGAGAACGTTTTAGGCTCGGAAGGTGTCGTGTGCCCCTGCTGCGTGGATTAATTCCTGGCTGGATGGCGGAGCTCCGACATTAAGCGTCCATCACGGAGCGCGCTGGCCACGTCCCCGTCAAATTTGGTGGTATTTGATCACCCCTGCAGTTTTTATTTTTTGCGCTATAAACAAAAAAAAACAGTGACAATTTTGAAAAAAGAGATAATTTTTTACTTTTTGCTTAAATACATATCCAAAAAAATATTTAAAAAAAATGTATTCATCAGTTTAGTCCCATATATATTCTTCTACATATTTTTGGTAAAAAATCGCAATATGCGCATATTGATTGGGTTGCACAAAAGTTATAGCGTCTACAAACTATGGGAATAGATTTATGGCATTTTTACTATTGTCTTTTTTTTTACTAGTAATGGCGGCGATCTGCAATTTTTATCGGGACTGCGATATTGCGGTGGACATATCGGATATTTTTGAAACTTTTTTGGGACCAATGACATTTATACAGTGATCAGATCTAAAAATAGACACTGTTTACTGTATAAATGTCACTGGCAGGGAAGGGGTTAACACTAAGGGGGAGATCAAGGGGTTAAATGTGTTCCCTAGGCATGTTCTAACTGTGTGCGGGCTGGGCTGGCAGGGACATAAGAGATCTAAATGATCCCAGTGACAGAGATCAGTAGATCTCTGTTATGTTCCCTGACAGAACAGGGAACCGCCGTGTTTACATTGGCGGTTCCCCATTCTGCCTCTCTATCAGGCACTCGTGGGCACGCTCATGCAGCGTGTGGCGGGTGTGAGAGCACGCCATCAGCGGCTGTGAGGGGAGCACACAAAGGGGCGAGCATCCCTGGACGTCCCCCCGGCAATTCATGTCTGCGCTGTAGCCATCTTTTGGCTATATCGCGGATCTGTAGTGGTTAATGTCCATGACAAAAGTCATACTGTACAGCTTATGTTCATATGGATTTCAGACTTATATTGCTGTAAATGCCATTCTATGTAGAAGTGTATATGAACAACATTCTTTGTACAATTCCTTTGACTGTATTTTGATGGATAAAAAAATTAATTATAAAATTTACCCTTAAAAAAATAAAAAACGTCTTTGGTCGACCATGACGAGGCCTGTTCTGAGTGGAACCTATCTTTTTAAACCGCTGTATGGTCTTGGCCACCATGCTGCAGCTCAGTTTCAGGGTCTTGGCAATCTTCTTATAACCAAGGCCATCTTTATGTAGAGCAACATTTTTTTTTTTTAGATCCTCAGAGAGTTCTTTGCCATGAGGTGCCATGTTGAACTTCCAGTGACCAGTATGAGAGAGTGAGAGTGATAACACCAAATTTAACACACCTGTAACACCAAATTTAACACACCTGCTCCCCATTTACACCTGAGACCTTGTAACACTAACGAGTCACATGATACAGGGAGGGAAAATGACTTTGGGCCAAATTTGGACATTTTCACTTAGGGGTGTACTCACTTTTGTTGCCAGTAGTTTAGACACTAATGGCTGTGTGTTGAATTATTTTGAGGGGACAGAACATTTACACTGTTATACAAGATGTACACTCACTACTTTACATTGTAGCAAAGTGTAATTTCTTCAGTGTTGTTACATGAAAATATATAATAAGATATTTACAAAAATGTGAGGGGTGTACTCACTTTTGTGAGATACAGGGATTTATTTATTTACTAAAGCGCTCAGTGGAGCAAATTTTCTCCTGAGGGTTATTTAGCTCCAAAAAAATGGCAAATGGAGCTAAATAGAGCTAAAATGGTATTCACAATAGCTCTGGAGTAGAATTACTCCCAAAATGGAATTCACTATTGCTCCCAGGTCACTGATAATGCCCAAATCCTTACTCTACTCAAGACCTGGAGTAGTGCAAATAGAAATAATGTTTAGAGCATGATCTGGTCCACTAAATTGTACTAAAATATGCGGTATATTGTTTAAAGATAATCTGCTTTTAAACTGTGTGAAAAGTGATTTCTACACTAAAATATCTTAAAAAGTCTGAGAAGAGATAAATTCCCTGTCTCTTTACATTTAGGTGCACAGCACAGCTGAGCACAACTGAGCATGCTCAGACACAAAACAACTCAGTATTTAACTCTCATGGAGTAATTCCATGAGTAGATAGTAAATACCAAAATGAGAGCTGTTTTATGCAGCTTTTTTTTGAGTGAAGATGAGAGTTATGTAGCCCAAACGCAATTTTCAGCCATTCATTCTAATAGTACAATTGTTACTTTCTCAAATAAATCCTTTTCATGTTGAGATGAAATGTATCTTACTGTCATATAAATTGTCCTGGCAACAATGTCGCAACTTCATGATCTATTTTGTTTTTAAGACTGCTAGAATGTGTAATCTCTTCGTGTTTTAGTAAAATATTTTTCTTCTCTGTAACTTTCACTTGCTGAAGTCCATCTCACAAAAATATTTCCCCAAACACAGGTGTCTTTACAAACCAGAAACATTAACATTGCTGCTGCAAATGTAAAATGAGTCACAATTTTATATTTTTTTATTATTTACAAATGATTCTAATTTGAGTTAAAAAATGTGATATGTGTACCAACATGAGAAATACAAATGTAATTTCCAAAAATGGGAGGGTAACATTCTACACTGACAGCACCAAGAACCACCAAATATCACAGAATAAATTAAAAAGAATAACTAATATAATGCCATCACCTATATATCCATAGAAATGCAGCATATGTGTGTAGGATGGACCTATCTGTATCAGCTTTGTGGCTCACAAGGTAACACTGCTGCCTAACAGAGCTTGTTTCCCAGGTTTGAATCTCAATCATGCCATATCATGTAGAGATGTTGTTTGTTCTCACTATGTTGGTCATGGCTCAGAGCCTTACATCAATTATGTCTAAATGTAATATTTATGTGTTAGGAGGGTTCCACCACCATTGCAAATCTTGCCAGATAGCCAAAAGTATTGAGACACTTGCCTTTACACGCACATGAACTTTAATGGCGTCTTAGTCTGTAGGATTCAATATTGATTTGGCCCACCATTTGCAGCTATAACAGCTTCAACTCTTCTGGGAAGGCTGTCCATAAGGTTTAGGAGTGTGTCTATGGGAATGTTTGGCCATTCTTCCAGAAGTTCATTTGTGAGGTCAAGCACTGATGTTGGATGAGAAGGCCTGGCTCACAGTCTTCACTCTAATTCAGCCAAAAGGTGTTCTATCTGGTTGAGGTCAGGACTCTGTGCAGGCCTGTCAAGTTCCTCCACCCCAACCTCCCTCATCTATGTCTTTATGGATCTTGCTTTGTGCACTGGTCCAAATCATTTGGTGGAGGGGGAAGGGGAATTATGATGTGGGGTTGTTTTTCAGGGGTTTGGCTTGGCCCCTACATGTGCCAACATGACTGTGCACCAGTGCACAAAGCAAAGTCCATAAAGACATGGATGAGGGAGGTTGGTGTGGAGGAACTTGACTGGCCTACACCGAGTCCTGACCTCAACCAGATAGAACACCTTTTGGCTGAATTAGAGACTGCGAGCCAGGCCTTCTCATCCAACATCAGTGCCTGACCTAAAAAATGCACTTTCCGAAGGATGGCCAAACATTCCCATAGACACACTCCTAAACCTTATGGACATCCTTCGCAGAAGAGTTGAAGCTGTTATAGCTGCAAAGGGTGGGCCAAATCAAATTTGAACCCTATGGGCTAAAACTGGGTTGCCATTAAAGTTCATGTGCGTGTAAAAGCAGGCGTTCCAATACTTTTGGCTATATCACAAGATTTGCAATGGTGGTAGAACCCTCCTACACGTAAATACTACATTTAAACATAATTTATGTAAGGCCCTGAGCCATGTTTAGCAATATAGTGAGAACAAATAACATCTCTACATGAAGTGGTGTGTTTGGGTTCCAAACCCAGGAACTAAGTTTGTTTAGGCAGCTGTATTACCTTGTGATCCACAGAGCTAATACAGGTAGAGCCTGGAGGAACTTGACTGGTCTGCACAGAGTCCTGACCTCAACAGAACAGAACTCCTGTTGTTTTAAATTTCCAGGGCTGCGGTACGAAGGTAACCAGTGACTTTCTGTCAGATAGAATATTAAGAAAAGCCGTGTGGTCACGCCCAGACGCGTTTCGTCATTCTGTCTTTGTCAATGTCAAATGCCCATTGACAAAGATGGAATGATGAAACGCGTCTGGGCGTGACCACACGCTTTTCTTACTATTCTATCTGACAGAAAGTCACTGGTTACATTCGTACCACAGCCCAGGAAATTTAAAACAACAGGAGGCTAGTACGAGAGGAGGAACACGGTGATGTAAAGCAATAATTTACATAAGGCGTACTGTGATTTGATATCATGTAAGCATGTTTTAGGGGAAAGGGGGCGTGTAAAAATAAAGTTTTACAATTTTACGCTATGAAGCTCTCCTTTGTCATTTGCATGCTGTATGGGAAATAATCCGAGAGGAGCCAAATACAGGAGCCAAAGCGGGAATATAAAGAGAAAGACCAGAGGGGTATCCGGCTCACCTTTAAGGAGCAGGACAGCGCACAAAGATCGCAGCTCTGGTAAGTGGGGATCCATAGGGGATACAACAAGGAACACAAACAGCTGGGAAGAGTGGAAATATTTGTGGACTGGTTCCGATTTTAACCCTATGTAGATGGAAATAATCAAGAGAAAAGGATTCAGTGACTTTTAATGAGAAAACACTGGAGAAAGAAATCTTGAATCCCTGCACTTTGTCGAAATTCATTTATATTCATTTATATTTGTGTTTATAAGTTTATATGTAATTTTATATGAATGTTTTATGATGGAATAATGCATATAGTTTTAGTCAGATGAATATTTTATTAATCAGAGTACATAGTATAACGTATTGAAGAATCCATATTGGCACAATATCAGGTATATAGAGATAATTGTAAATATTTATACACAATTTAATGCGGCGCTGCTAACATTAACAGGGGGTATATAAAGTGCCAAAGTACACAACGTGTTAAGGTCTGTACAAAATATATTGTATATTACTTGTGACACTGAGCATGGCTATGGACTTAGGGCTTGTTCACACCACAGAGATGGTCAAGACATGTGTTCACTGCTCACTAGCTAAGTGGCTAGCAAATCTACCTGGCACCCAAATGGCTGCTGGTTCACATCCCCGATATGCTAATGCTTGTGTTGAAGTTTATATGTTCCCCCTGCGTGGGTTTCTCACCACAATCCAAAGAAAGGCTGGCATTTTATTTGTCTCTTGTCCAAATAGTCTGTAATGTAAGCAAGTTATTTTGGGACTTTAAATTGGAAGCTCATTGCAGCCAAGGACTTGGACATTTCAAATTGTAGGGATTACACTGCACAGGTACATCGTGTTAGAAAACTGTTGCTTGGATCAGTGTTTCTCAACTCCAGTCCTCAAGGCGCCCCAACAGGTCATGCTTTCAGGAGTTCCCTCAGATGAAACAGCTGTGATAATTACTAAGGCAGTGAAACTGATCAAAGCCTGAAAACATGACCTGTTGGGGGTACTTGAGGACAGGGTTGAGAACCACTGACTTAGAATTTTGTCCTGGAGTTATACTGAACTGATGAACATAGCCAAGGGTTAACACAGCAACTAGTATTAGGTATTGCAGCCCCTCAGGTGAAATCAATTTGAACAGACAGATTGAAAGATACTGGTGGGCATGTACTTCTATTGGGCGTGTATCAGTGTGCTAGCTTATATAAAGGACTTCAGTTGGGGGTGTTGGTTTGGCCTGAAGAGGCCAAGTTTTTTGCTGTGGATTTTGTGGGAAAAGGAATGATATTGTGCATAATGACAAATGCCTCACTAGAGCTGTTTGTTTTCTGAAATTATTGTGCATTTTGACCATCAAAAGCGGCTTGATTTGACCACGCTGTCCAATTGGGCTGTGTATTGTTTGTCTTATCATGCATTCTTCTAGGAGAAAATACTCCCCAATGTGTGTAGAATGTGGGGGTGCTGGTGGGTGTTATTGTTTGAATATGTGCCTTTTTAATATTATTTTGTAATGCTTTGTTAGAAAGACTGTTTAGTATCTTTCTATAATTTTGCAGCTAATAATGTGATGTGGGTGTTTAGTAGTTCTATGAAATGTGTGGGCTGTTATACATCGTGAAAGTAAAGCTGTGTCCGCTGTAAGGTTTAGTCCAATTTTAGATTGTAAGCTCCTATGAGCAGGGCCCTTAGAACCCAATTGCTAACTGTTTTGCTAAATGTAGCATCATATATACTGTAGAATACTTTAATGCCAGTAAATATGTATATGTGTTTCTGCTGGCAAAATAAAGGAAATAGATTTTGCTTGTTTGTCTCTTTTGTAACTTACTTTTAATTCGTTTTGGGAGGTGGTGGTTTTGGGGAAGTGGATTGCCTTCCTTAGGGACAGTTCACACTTCTGCGGTGTCTGAGATCAGATGTGATTTGCACCACAGTGCAAATCCCATGCGATCTCTGTGCTATGCTAAATAGTATGGCTGAATTTGCATCGCATCCCGACCAAACTCACACAGGACCCTTTTTTGTTGCGCAGCAGAATCTGATCACTTGGGCGTTCACATCCATGCAATACGATTCCTGTCCGAATTGGCAGTTCACAGTGTGATCTGCAAACTAATTTGGGGTTGTCATTAGCTTTCTATTGACTCTCATAGCATTTTGCATATGGCAGTGTGAACTGCCTGTAAGTCGGGTGCGATGCGGGAACCCGCAGTGGATTCACAGGGTTCTGGCATTGCACCTGACTTGCAGGCAGTTGAGCTGCCATATGCAAACTGCTGGGAGCGTTAATAGTAAGCTGACACCCTCAAATAAGTTTGCAGATCACACTGAAAACTCTGAGAGGAATTGGATCACATGGGTGTGAACACCCATGTGATCCAATTCTGATGCGGAACCAAAAAAGGGTCCTGTGTGAGTTTGGCCCAACTGATGCGATTTCAGCCATACTCCCTGTATGGCTGAAATCTCATTGCACAGAGATTGCATGTGATTTTCACTGCAGTGCGGTGCAAATCACATGCGATCTTGGACAAATCTGCAGTGTGAACCAGCCCTCATAAGATATACATCAGCAGAAAAAATGAAGAAAGTGTAATGTGGTTATAAACTAGTAGTGATGTGTGCACATGGGCTGAAAGCAATTGTATGGTGACGCCAAATAAACAAATCAATGAACCCACCCACACCAAATATAGCTATCACACCCTCCCCTGCATTGATCAAAAATGTAATTTCAATTTGCTTGCGGCTATAATGTATTGTCCCCCCAATCCATACCAAGCCCTTTGGCTCAGGGATGCATTTTAAGGGGAAGCCCACTCCAATTTTTTTTACAAAAGGAGGGGGATCCCCCAAAATCGATGCCTGACCCTTTCTGAGCATGCAGCCTGGAGGTCAGGATGGGGGTACTCCTGGACCATACCAGGCCACCAGATGCCTTTAACATGAGAGGGGTGTGTGTTTTGGGGCGGGGGGCTCTGCGCCCCCTCACCCCAAAGCACCTTGTTCCCATGTTGATGGGGACAAGGGCCTCTTTCCGACAACCGTGGTTGTTGGGGTCTGTGGTTGGGGGGCTGTTCGGAATGTGGAAGCCCCCATTAACAAGGGGGCCACCAGATCCTGGCCCCTCCTATGTGAATGGGTATTTGGAACATCGTACCCCTACCCATTTACCTAAAAATGTAAAAATGTTTTTTTAAAATGGAGACTTTTTTTGTCCAATCTTTTATGTCAAAAATGTTAAAAAAGTGTCTGGTGATGTACATCCATGGTCAATAGGGATGGTCCCCAGGTTCGACTCGGACATTGGGAATTTGCCTGTTCAGCGAATCCCGAACATTATGGGGCGTTCGTTGGAAATTTTAGCACCCCATAATGCAGTGAAATTGCGGGAGAATGCCGCTCACTGATTGGCCAAAGCATGCACATGACCTGCATGCTTTGGCCAATCACAGCACGCTCTGCTGTGAGAGCCATGATTGGCCAAAGGCACAGTCCACGCCCACACTGATCACAGATCAGCGTAAAGGGCCAATCACATCGGCCCTTTACCATGTGATCATTGCGTCCAATGACAGCTGATCATGGATGTAAACACAAGCTGATTATCGCCTTTTCTTTCCTCACGCTGACTGCATGAGGAGAGAAGAAGAGAGCTGGTAACTGGCTTGTGTTAATGGGACATCGACAGTGATAATCAGGGCACTGATTATCAGTATTCTGATTATCATTGCAGTCCCAACAGTGCCCACCGGTGCTGCCAATCAGTGCCAACCAACGCTGGCAATCAGTGCCCACCAGTGCTGTCAATCAGTGACTATCAGTGCCTCCTCATCAGTGCCATCTATCAGTGCCGCCTACCAGTGCCCATCAGTGCCACCTTTTAGCATTTCCCATCAGTGCCGTCTATCAGTGCAGCCTCATCAGTGTCCCCTCATCAGTGCCCACCAGTGCTGCCTCATCAGTGTCCATTAGTGCCACCTATCAGTGCCCATTAGTGCAGCCTCATCAGCGCACATCAGTGAAGGCGAAAAATTACCTGTTTGCAAAATGTAATAACAAACTATGGAAAAAAATGTTTTTTTTTTCAAAATGTTCAGTATTTTCCCGTTTGTTTAGCAAAAAAAAAAAAAAAAACAGGTGATTAAATACCACCAAAAGAAAGCTCTATTTGTGTGAAAAAAAAATCATATAAGTACAGTATCGCATGACCGCACAATTGTCATTCAAAGTGCGACAGTGCTGAAAGCTGAAAATTGGCCTGGGCAGGAAGGGGGTGAAAGTGCCCAGTAGGCAAGTGGTTATCCCAACTGCACCCCCTACTCCGCCAAGTTGACATCTTCGACCTGGGAAATGGATGACCTTGTCCCACCACTGAGTGGTGTCAATAGTTGCTAAACTATTAAAACCCTTTCACTCTCCTCAGCTGTACAACATAGACAAGATAAGAACTAGGAGGGCAAATTATACTCCATGAGGTAACACATTAAGTATGCACAGGATACAGGACAGCTCTGAGTTTCTTAGAGGATTGACAGGTTTTGTTTTTTCATATATGTAACAAAATGTTTTCATTGGTATATTTAACAGATGAAAAGAGACTAAAGCAAATAAGATTTGTACTCGGAGTCTTAACGTACCTGGACGGGGAAGCCACCATAGTGAAGTGGCAGTGACCTGAGGCGTGCCGTGGTCACCAGGTCAGTATGCCTAAAAGAGGGCACACCCAGTAAGTGAAAGATTTAAAGGGCTTGGGAGGGTGGGGGAGCTCTTCCGGTAGAAGCGCAGCCCCTTCAGGTAGGAGGAGGCTGGGTATATATCACCCAGACTCCTCCTACAAATGCAGGCTGACCTGCCGTCAGCCTTACTATTAGTCCATTGTCATGGTTTATATATACGTTAAAGCCTGTCTCTTACAGAATACTGAAAACACATTATCTGTGCTTTCTGTGTCTCTGTTAAGGACACAGACAAAACAAAAACAGTGGTGGAAGAGTGGAATAGGGAACACTGTATTTACTGCTGTCTGTGCCTTCCCGTCCAATCATAACCGCCACCCTCCACCATTTGTTATTCTTGTGTTACAGGACATAAGGGAAAATCTTCTTCCAAAATAACAGACATAAATAAAACATGACTTAAGATTTAGCATTTTCTCACTTAATCCAAAGTCAAAATAAAACTCCAACCAAACTCTTAGCTTTGGATAGTGTAGAGAAGTGTTAGTAGAACCCCTGTCAGGTGTTTACTGCTGCATGTGCTCTCAATGTTCCAGCTGAAACAGGGAATCTCTCCAATGGGAATAACCACATCACTCAAAGCATTTCTTCTACTAGAGTGGATCAAGGTTAGGTTTTAATTACCTTAAGGCCCCTTTCACACTGAGGCGCTTTCCTAGCGTTTTTGTGCTAAAAATAGTGCTTTCAAAACGCTTCTAAAACGCTGCCCATTAATTCCAATGTACCTATTCACACTGGGGCGTTGCGCTGGAGTCGCGTTTAAAAAAGTCCTGCAAGCATGATTTTTTGTGCTTATTCTGAGCGCTAAAAATAGCACATTAAAATGCTCATATACATTTAAATGAATGTAAAGCGCTTTAAAAGCACGTTAAAAGCACCAGCAAAACGCCCAGAGGTTGTGGAAAGGTCAAAATACCAGGAAGTAAACAGGATGTAATGTAGGGGGATTTGCTATTTATTTAATGCTAGCGCTTCAAAAGTGCTTGAAAAGCGCTTGAAAAATGCCTGGGCGATATTGCTAATTATAGCGATAATGCGGGAAAAATGTGGCAAAAACGCGGTCATAACGCTTGATGTTTTGCCCGCGTTTTTCAAACGCCTCAGTGTGAAACTAGCCTAAGTGTTACTGCTGGAGGGGACCTGAAAAGCCTCACAGTGATTCAAATTCTTCCCAGTCCTATTCAAAGAAAAGAAAGGAAAACAAAAAAAAATCTTAAAGTGTTACTAAACCCAGGAGCCTGCCTGGTCTCCCACAGCACACATAACATGGAAATGCAATTATTTTAGTAAATATAAACTTCTAAATGTCTTTTCTCATCAGCAGTAAATAGCAGTCTTGTAACGTGTATCAGTGTCCAGCTAGGGCACTGGGTAAAGCTTGTAGGAGGAGTCTCCATTCTCTTTTGATTGTCCTATGAGGCTTAACCTCCCTGGTGGTCTGATTATGTCAATATTTTGAATGTCAAAATGGTACACTATTTTATATGGAAATTTGTTGTTTTATATTGTAAGCCTGTAATTCTTAGGAATAACTCACTTAAATCTGTCCAAACAAGAGTCTAGAAGAGGTCCCGGGTATGATAAAATTTGAAACACAAAATCATAAATTATAATATAATAAATTATAAATAATTATAGAAAATAACAATATAATAATAATAACACATTAAATTCAATAATGTAATCAAACCAAAAACACTGACATTTGTCCAAAAAAGGGTGCAATATTACTAGTCACTGTAATACTAGAATATGCAGAGTAAATTAAACTGCGCTACCACATAAAGTGCAAAGGTTATTGGGTGCAAACAGGGGCAAAATTGATAATGTGCAAAACTTTGCCCATGGGTTTGTGCAAATTTAGCAGCAAAGAACAGGTATAAGCAGTCCCAATATCCAATGCAACTGGCATTCAAAAGAATGCAAAGGCTTTTGTGTTAAAAAACAAATTTATATGCAAACTTTCACAAATGAGTATGTGCAAATAGCAAGTATATGCAGTCCCAAAACGCAATGCAAATGGCATTCAGAAAAAAACTTATATATGCAATAGTGCAAAAACTATCTGAAAGAAATATGAGTCCAACATGCATATAATTAATCCAAAAATTATGCTTAGGTGGTATGTAAAGCAAACATAATTTCAATGAAGCCAATGGCTTTATTACAATATGAAGATGTACTAGATCTTCCGGTTTTCCAGACCAGTAAATGATGATACTTTAAAGATCATGCTCCTTCACCAAACTCCTGGTGTCACACCCTACTCACCAGAAACAGTTGATCCCCATTACAGGGATCAAAAGCGCTTGTCACTACCAATATCCTCTGGGCAGCTTGCGTTTCCTCTGGTGGAAATGGAACCGATGAGCGAGCCGGCTGTAATTGAGGCATGACACCAAATGGCTCATTGTGCCAAACAATGTTGACATCCTACAGAACTTCTGACAGTCACAAACTTCTCTATGATCATCAATGTGTGTCAACTAGAGCCCTGGAGGCTGGCAAAAGTCCGGTTGACTTGATTTCTAAACCCAAATGCTGGATTATTGTTCTACCTCGATTGCCTGTTACCAAAGCCCGCAGCAGCAGCAGACCCCCGTCATTTGAGTGTGGAGCGTGTGTTGGGTGAAGTTGTTATTGCTTTATCCTTTTAAATGCACATGAGATCCCGGGCAGCAAGTACAGTATGCATTACAGGAGAGCATTGTGCTGACTGCACCCTGGAGAGCTGCAGAGAGTCCGGGAGAGACAGGGGTGAGCTCCACAGTGGAGGAATCTATTGTTATTTATTGTGTGACTGTTGCATGCATTCCAACATGATAACGACCCCAAACAACCCTCCAAGATGACCACTGCCTTGCTAAAGTAGCTGAGGATAAAGGTGATGGACTGGCCAAGCACGTCTCCAGACCTAAACCCCACTGAGAATTTGTGGGGCATCCTCAAATGGAAGGTGGAAGAGCGCAAGGTCTCTAACATCCACCTGCTCCGTGATGTTGTCATGGAGGAGTGGAAGAGGACTCCAGTGGCAACCTGTGCAGCTCTGGTGAACTCCATGCCCAAGAGGGTTAAGGCAGTGCTGGAAAATAATGGTGGCCACACAAAATATTGACACTTTGGGCGTAATTTGGACATTTTCACTGAGGGGTGTACTCACTTCTGTTGCCAGTGGTTTAGACATTAATGGCTGTGTGTTGAGTTATTTTGAGGGGACAGCAAATTTACACTGTTATACATGCTGTACACTCACTACTTTACATTGTAGCAAAGTGTCATTTCTTCAGTGTTGTCACATGAAAAGGTATAATAAAATATTTCCAAAAATGTGAGAGGTATACTCACTTTTGTGAGATACTGTAGCTCTGTTGGAAATTCTTTAGAATCATTTGAGATACTTCCCAAATTTTCTTTAGTTTTGGTGCCGGATGAGTAGCTTCATCAAATTCTTTGTTGTTTTGGAAGTGTAAATATTTCATGATCAGGGAAAATCTGTACTCTGACATGACCAAAAAAATGGAGTGGCAAGTAATTTATTAGTTATCCAATACCACTTCTGCATGGGTTTCCCCACCACTCTCTGAGGTATTATTAGGCCCAGAAATTTCCAAATGTCATCTTTGGTCACTGGTTCCCACTTTCTGCTTCTTGGAAACTGCCGATCCATAGTAGCTATGGTACCGGTTTGTCTCAGTAACTATTTTTTCAATAACCTCATTGGTCAGAAATAGTTGTAAGTATGCCAAGGGGTTGTCGTCTTCAACGTCTACTTACATACCAGGTGCTCCAGTAAGTGGGAATCTTGGGGGTGCTGCGTGATCCGTACCACAGTCAATAGAGCACCAAGTTCGCACATCACTGAGCTCAATCGCAGAATCACTTTCAGTGTCTGATAACGAATTTCCCCATGAATCACTATAGCTAATTTCTGCAAGTGATTTGAATTCACTATCGCTATCTTCTAGCTGGTCCAAAAGTGCTTCTGACTTAAAGGGACGCTTTTTGGATGCCATGGACGTTCTCAAGTTTCCAGGCAGAAATCATGGCAGAAAGAATGGTAAAAGTGCAGGCAGGGCACTGGACAAAGCACTAGAGACAAAACCAAGGTGAAATGATCTGATACAGTAATGTAATCTACAGATTGCAATATATTATTATTATTATTATACAGGATTTATATAGCGCCAGCAGTTTACGCATGCACTTTACAATATAAAAGGGAGACAATTCAGTTACAGTACAAAAAAATACAAGAGGATTAAGAGGGTCCTGCTCAGAAGAGCATACAATCTAATAGGGTGGGGCAGGTAATACAAAAGGTTGTAACTGTGGGGAATGAGCTGATGGAAGTGGTAAAAGATTAGTTGAATATGTAATAGGCTTCCCTGAAGAGATGAGTTTTCAGGGATTGCCTGAAGGTAGCAAGAGTAGGAGATAGCCGGACCGGTTGAGGTAGAGAGTTCCAGAGTATGGCCATTTTTCAGAGAATATGAATGATAACACAAAAAACCTTTCTTTCACTCATGGTTAGTGTTTGGCTGAAGCTATTTATTATCAATCAACTGTGTTTACTCTTTTTAAATCATAATGGCAACGGAAATTACCCAAATGACCCTGATCAAAAGTTTACATACCCTGGTGATTTTGGCATGATAACATGCACACAAGTTGACATAAAGGGGCTTGAATGGCTATTAACCTCCCTGGCGGTATGATTATTTCAGATTTTTGGTGCTGAAAGTGGTACATTATTTTACATGGAAATTTGGCGTTTTATATTGTAGGCCTGTAATTATTAGGAATAACTCACTTAAATCTGTCCAAACCAGAGACTAGTAGACATCCCGGGTATGATAAAGTTTGAAACATGAAATCATAAATTATAATATAATAAATAACTAAAACTAATTATCAAAAATAATAACGTAATAGTAATAAAATGTATTCAATAATGTAATCAAACCAATCACACTGAAATTTGCTCAGTTGCAGAATTGTCGCTGTCGTCACTTTCAGTGGAATTAAGAATGCCAATCAGCAGTGTTCAAACTCTAATCAAGAAGTGGAAAATGAGGCGTCCTGTTGAGAACAAACCACGGTCAGGTAGACCAACTAAAATTTCAGCCACAACTGCCAGGAAAATTGTTCAGGATGTAAAAAAAAACCCCAAAAATAACTTCAGATAAAATACAGGATTCTGAAAACATGTGGTGTGGCTGTTTCAAGATGCACAATAAGGAGACACTTGAAGAAAGATGGGCTGCATGGTCGAGTCGCCAGAAGAAAGCCATTACTACGCAAATGCCCCAAATTATTCCACTTACAATACGCCAAACTACACAGAGATAAGCCTCAAACATTCTGGCACAAAGTCATTTGGAGTGATGAGACCAAAATTTAACTAAATACCCTGTATTGCCTCCTTTAACATCAATGACAGCTTGAATTCTTTTGTGGTACTTGTGGATGAAGCTCTTTATCTTCTCAGATGGTAAAGCTGCCCATTCCTCTTGGCAAAAAGCCCAGTTGTGGCTGAAATTTTAGTTGGTCTACCTGACCGTGGTTTGGTTTCAACAGAACCACTCATTTCCACGCCTTGATTAGAGTTTGAACACTGCTGATTAGCATTCTCAATTACTTGGATATCTTTTTATATTTCTTTTACTGTTTTATACAGTTCAACTACCTTTACCCGCAAATACTTTGACAATTATTTTGCTTTCCCCATGACTCAGGATCCAGAAACATCAGTGCAGCACTGGATAAAATATGCAAGGGTCTGTCAGCAGTCCAGAAACTCATTGACCTTTTATACATACACACACTAAGGTGTATGTTTATGAAGCAGTGGAAAACATCCACTGCTCCATTCTCTGGCATTCACAGAGGAGATCTCTCTCCTCAGAGTGCCAGTTTATGAAGTGGCGTACATCGCTTCACCTTTTGTGAAGTGAAGTGATCTACAAACGGTTCAAACAGTGGAGAACGCCCCCTGATACTGGAATCACGTGAGACATAACGAGATTACGGTACCAGAAGTTCACTGAAACACAGAGATGTTGGTTTATTAAGCAGGGATAAATTATCACTGCTCAGTAACGGACATTCTCAGAGGAGACCGCTCACATTGTTAATAAATTTATTAGCCCCCTACACTATATATGTATATATAAACACGCACACACATTATATATACACATACATACACATACATTTTATATATATATATATATATATATACACACACACATCATATATATGTATGTATATATATATATATATACACATATACAGGGCAGGGAGACATGGTTACTGTGTTGGGGGGTCTGACCGAGGAAGAAGGAAGTCAGTAATCTTGCTCCTTCCCCCAGGATTCCCTCTTCACTACCCGATTCACCACCTCTGAGCTGGTGAATCAGGGAGGGTGAATTCTGACACAGATCACCAGTGAAGTGCGGAGATCGCAGCTACATAAACTGGCCGCTTCTGTGTCAGTCAATCGCAGCTTCTCCATGTGCAGAGATAATCGGCAGGAAACATGTTCTTCCCCGATCATCACTGTTTCATAAACCGAAATTGAACTGTGATCAGTGGCGATCCCAAAGATCACCTCTGATCACAGTTTCATAAACAGACACCTAATTACAAGCAAACAAATCACAGGTGAGGATGGTTACCTTTAATGGCCATTCAAACCCCTTTGTGTCAACTTGTATCCATGTTATCAGGCCAAAATCACCAGGGTATGTAAACTTCCGATCAGGGTCATTTGGGTAGTTTCTGTTGTCATTATGATTTAAAAAGAGTAAACACAGTTGATTGATAATAAATGGCTTCAGCCAAACACTAACCATGAATGAAAGAAAGTTTTTTGTGTTAGCATTCATATTCCCTGAAAAAATGGCAAAGAAATCATAAATTCTGCAAGGGTATGTAAACTTATGAGCACAACTGTAACTACTGTCCACTTTAAAAGTGGGAACAAAGTGAATATAAATATGGGAAAGGGTCATGAGCTTTAATGAGTATATAGTAGCATAACCTCTACTCTGCAGAATATATATGTGTAATTTAAATTAAATGTTTATTATGAAAAGGTACAAGAGAGGAATGGATAAATCTACTGGTACTCTAACTTTCTTACAAGAGACATTAAGTAAAAACTCACGATTCAGTAATAAATATTCTGATTCTGCTTTATGTTAATTGAATCACTATTTGACAGACATAAATACTTTCAGTTTTAAACAGTAAAAACTCTAACAAAGTACAAATAAGTATATGAAATGCTTTAATTTTAAATGTTCAGTGCTAGGTTTCAGTTAACCAAAACAACTGGAGAGTTTACATATAACTTTCATTCAAATTCAACCACTATCATTCATAAAGTGGAACAGTCCAAAGCTAAGCAAAGGCTGAACACTCATGAGTATTGAGGCAGTTATCTAACTTTATTTAACTCAAATGCAAAAGTGGGAAGCATGCCAGAAACAGAATGAAATACGGCAGTTGGAAATCTTCTACTGCAGTGGTCCCGAAACTGTGGCCCTTTATTTGCCATTATCTAGACATAGAAGCACTATTCCTTCCATTGACAATAATAATGTGATATAATTCCTCCCTATGACACCAACAATGAGGCAATATTCACCCCACTGATACTAACAATGAAGCGTTATTCCTTCCACTCACAAACACAATGGGGCATAATTCCTCCTTCTAAAACCAACAATGAGATGCTATTCCTCCTAATTTTACCAAAGGTAAATGGCACTATTCCTTCCACTGACACCAATGACAATGCATTTTTTCTAATCTTACTGACCTCAGGTGCTTTGTATTTTTATACTGAGAAGCAACCCTGGGTTATTTCTTACTTCCTCTGACCACCAAGCATAAGGCATTGTTTCCTTTGTCTGACCCCTTTTCTACTACTACTGGCCACAGTTTGACACCCCAAAGTCTGAAGGAAAGTGTACTGGCCTTTGCTTAGAAAGTATGAGCATGCCCTCCTACTGTTACATACAGATGCTGGTAACATATTTTATTGTCCACCTCTTCTAAAATTAGCAAAAAATACTGAATTTTGACTTCTAACACCTTAGTATAAGTTTTCTGTAATGTTATGCCTTAACATGGGTTATTCTTATGTTTATCTGGCTAAATGGTTTGATATGTTTGTTAATATAGGACTTACGTTATATAGTACACCTTTTCATGTAGGTGGCCTTATGAACCATTATGTATTTAAGCAGCTCTTATGATTCCAAGTTATATGAAGCAATCAAATATTGTCCCCAGAGGCTCAGTATAGAGGCACAGGCATGTTTTACATAAACAGTTGTGATGCAGTATGCACACAAATATACACGTATGCATGAGTGACTTTGACTTATACTGTAAAATATAACAAGCCATAAGACCTAGAATGACATCATTTAAACCCCTTAACTCATAATCCCAACAATTTAGACAACATAGCAGTCCCAGCCAATAATGTATAACAAAAAAAGGAAAAAAAAAAAAAACATATGGTATCAGTGCAGATTGGAAAAAGAGCTCAGGGTCAAAGGTCGACACAGTGAGAGGTTTTGCTCTTTAATAGGTTATCTGTAGATCTGCAAAGCCAAAGTGTAATTGGGTTCTGCAGTATGATTTTGATCTGTAATTGTGTATGATCTTTGACAGTTTCACATTCAAGCTTGGGAGATTTTTCTAACTTGTTATCATTGTCAATAAATTTTAACTGAAATGATATCTACTTGACTGATAATTTGTTTGAATAAGAGAATACAACGTACAAAGAATAATTTACAAAAAGAAAAAAAAAACATAAAACAAATTGATTTCAAATGCTTGGTAGTACATCTAGTCAAGCAAAACAAAACATGTTACTTTGTGAGAAAAATGTCAGCTCTACCATTGCACTTCACTAGAATGTACCTAGGGTACATTTTGCTGACATATTAAACATCACTTACTGTATCAGCTTTCACTTTCTAGAACAACAGTTATCTTTTTTAAAAACAAGAGAAAAACACATTTTTTCATTTTTAAACCTCATACATAATTTGATATATGAGCTATGGAGTTGGCATTTTTGTTTGTATTTATCAACAAACATTTTTATGTGTCATCATGCAAAATTTCACCTCCACATTAGGTTAAAAGCTCAAGTTTTCAATAAGAGGTGTTTATGATTCAGAGCTGTTGACACTGACTGGATAAAACGTTTAGCAGAAGCATATTTCACATGGTGAGAGCTGGCAACTTTATATTAAGTAGCATAACAGAAACCATAGCAGCCCACGTGGCTGTTATGGGGCATTGAGTGGAAGGGGGGCCCTCTTAACAGGGGCCTGCAATCAGGGGAGGCAGATGAGGCAGAGCCTCACCACCCATGAACATTAAAAAAAAAAAATTTTGTCTTCGAGGGTCGTAGCAACCCGGGGTCACGGAGACCCACATTTGGTTGGTAGCTGAAGTCATACCCCACCACTGGTAAAGATTTGGGGCTTCTATCATCTATGGTTACTGAGATACGGGGCTCCTTGCTCAGCCTGTCAGTTTGCAGCAGACTGAGAGGATGAGCTCACAGTGCCTCTCCTCACTTCTTGTCAGAGGCACTGAGCTCAATGGACAGCTTGGAGCCTTATCCAATGGTAAAGCACCATTGGCCCAAGCTGTCCAATACAAATGCTGCAGTGGAGGTACGCCTCACTGTAGTGTCATAGAAGGGGACATGTGTCTAAAAGACAAATATTCCCTGCAGCCCAGCCCTCTTAAAGAGGTTGTAAACCCTCTGAAAAAAAAAAACCCTGCAAGAAAAAGGCATAATGAGCTAGTATGCATTGCATACTAGCTCGTTATGAAATACTTAACTTAGAACAAAGCCCTGTATCAGAGTCGGCACTCTGAGTACAGGGTCGACATATTGGACCCATTGTTACGTCCGAGTTCGCAGCTCTGGCGCTGTGATTGGCCGGAGCTGCGGTGATGTCACATCTGCACATGCGCACGGGAGCCATCATTAAAGGTACGGCCCTATAGAAACAGCACCAAGCGGCCCATTTCTTCAGTGCGCTTGCGCCGATGACATTGCGGCGCAAGCGCATACTGTGAATATCTCCTAAACTATGCAAGTTTAGAAGATATTCACAGTACCTACAGGTAAGCCTTATTATAGGCTTACCTGTAGGTAAAAGTGGTTGTCCAGGGTTGACAACCACTTTAACTATGAGGAAATACATGGGTTTATGTGTCTAACATTTACCCACAATCCCATGTTTTTCTCACACAGTTAAGAGGGAGAATAAGAATCTGCTGCTGGTGAAAAGGTACAAGCCAATTCATATGTTAATATGCTATCTGGTATAAGATAATCATTTATTATTTATCTATTTACTATGAAATTACAGGTTTGAAGTTATAACTTCGAAGTTCAGTAATTTGTCCATTAAGCCATCTGCTTGAGTACAGTTTTTGAAAATATAGTAAATTACCTTAAAAATAATATATAATAATTATTTGTATATCACTTACTTATGGTAATTAACCCCTTGACACACAGGCCAATTCTGACACTCTCCTAAATGTAAAAATCATTTTTTTTTTCCTAGAAAATTACTCAGAACCCCCAAACATTATATATACTGTTTTAGCAGACACCCAAGGGAATAAATTGTTGGTCGTTGTAACTTTTTATGTTACACAGCATTTGTGCAGCAATTTTTCAAACACGTTTTTTTTTTAAAGTAACTGTGTCATGAATAAAAAAAAAGCAGTAATGTTAGCCCGATTTTTTTATATAATGTTACGCCGAGTAAATAGATACCTAACATGTTACGCTTTAAAATTGCGCACACTTGTGGAATGGCATCAAACTTCAGTACTTAAGAATCTCCATAGACAACGCTTTAAAAAATTTTTGAGGTTATATGTTTAGAGTTACAGAGAAGGTCTAGTGCTAGAATTATTGCTCTCGCTCTAACATTTGCTGCGCATGTAACCTGTGTGTGTCTGGCTCTGATACTAGCCAGTTCCTCACCAGCCACTCACTTCACCGCATGTCCCTCCTTGCCTATTAAGGGGGCTTTTTAGGCAATTTAACCATAGACAATGTTTGTGCTTGTTAGGATAACACATATCCTTCATTGTATCATTAAGGATTGCATTGGTTGCTGTTTACACACTGACCCTGCACTCCATGTGATATTTCCAATCCAGAAGAGCTGATGTCAGATGTACAGGAGGAGACCTCACAATCCTTGTTGTCACTGATCACATCCCCTTTGCAGGGTGTGCAGTAAGGAGGATTTGCTTAGATGTCTTAGTAGTGCAAATGTATTTCCCTTAGAGCTTCTGGTCATCATTAACCTTGGTGTTCCTCAGGCTGTAAAATCCTAGAGTGTCACCTAAGCTAAAAAATGTTTGGAGTTCTGAAAAAAAACCCAAACAGTTTTAAAGAAGTTTATATTAGGGTTATAGAGTAATTGTGTACAGGAGTACTAACAATTATGACATCATATAAAATATTGTGATGATCATTATTATTGCCATTTCATTTATCACTGACAATTAACCCACCTTTTTTGACACTTGCCTGCTGTGAAAGTAGAATGATTGGGAAGGCTTAGAATTTACACTGAGGTCCTGAGATCTGAGATACTGAAAAAGACTGGTGAACTATTGAAGGCAGAGTAGTTAGTTAGAATGTGTATATTACAATATAATTCCATGCACAGATGTCTTAATGTAGTGACTAAACTGACAGTTGGCCAGTTTTCTGCCCTTGATTTAGATATACTTTTATGTATAGATCAATGACAGTAGAGCGGTCACTTAAAATTTTGCTATGAGGGCCCATGATCTGTAGCTATGCCCTTGCCTTTTCTGCATATAGTGTTATCCATAGTGCACATATGAAAATGCATAAAGGGTATTCCTGCTCCTACCTACTTCAGTAACAACAGGAGCTAGCAATTCTTCTACTACTGTCTGAAGTGTATTCTTCACACATTCCTATAGAGAAGCACAGTTGAAGTATTTTTACATCACTGTCCACCTATAGTGAATATTCCATAGGAAATTATGGAGAATCTACTTCTGACTCCTGGAGAATCTAATAGTTAAATGATGACAAACACAACCATACCTGGGCTGCCTGGATTACATACCTAAAGAATCACCCAGTCAAATCTACCTCATTGCACTCAAACAAGGAAAAAGAAAAGATTTGGGTGTAATATTACATTTACAAGCTTTACGCATCATTTGCTCAGCACAAACAGAAGCCAAGTACAGCCTTCCCTCTCACCTCTTTTAGTGTTCATTAAACTCTCTAAACAGCGTTTTCACTGGATAAACCAATGCTTAGCTGTATGTAGAGTGCATTCAAAAGCATCTGAATAGAATGGGGGTCATTTACTATAGCGCGAATATGCCTTCGCGCAAATTTTAGCGCGCAGAATCGCAAATTCGCGCTAATTAGCGCGAAAATGGAATTCACTAAAGCCCTGAGGGAGAAAATAGTCCCAGAATCAAATTCACTATAACGCCCAAACAGCAGTGACTGACTAAAAAACTAGTTGTGGTAGAAGCAAGGGAATTGCACATGAAAATAATGTTTAGAGCATGATAGGATCACCTAAATTGTTTCTAAAAATGTAGTATCTTGTTTAACTCCCTTAGCGGTATTCCCGAGCGTGACTCGGGGTGGTTTTTACATGCTAGGATCGGTATCCCCGAGTCACGCTCGGGGTAGATGTGCAGAGCCTGCAGCGGGGTTCCTTACCTTCTCCTGGCGATCCAGCGATGATCTCCCATTGCTGTGATCGCCGCCGGGATCCCCGCCGCGCCGTCTGTCGCTCTGGTGACTTCCTAGTTCCGTTCCCTGCAGCAGCAATGGTGCATGGGAGCGGAGCTGGGAGGGAAATTCAAATGTTGCACAAACACAAACAACTAAAAAGGAGGTGATACAATGTAATCTGAGAGGATTACACTGTATCACCTTAGTATCAGACACAGTGCTCTTTCAATGCCCCTTGCCATTGTCATTTGTGACAAATAAAAGCCTTTGAAAATGGCATCAAAAAAGCGCTGTCCTACAAATGCGCTTTTGGATCAGCTGAGCTGAAAGTGAAATTTCACTTTTTAATTTTTAATATTTTAGCTGGACATTCTAAAAGTTTTATTTATTTTATTTGCATTTTTTCCCAATTTTTAGTGTTTTTTATTTTTTTTTAAATTTATATATTCGCAAAAAAAAAAAACAATGATAGCTTGAGGACCCTTGCAATTTCTTTGTTTGACAAATTTCATTATTTTTCATTGCATTATTGAATAAAATTATATTATTGATTAGATTATAATTCATGCATTTGTGTTTCAAATTTATCACATCTGGAATGTCTATTAGAGTCTTGTTTTGGTCAGGTTTAACCACTTCAGCCCCGGAAGGATTTCCAGCTTTAGGACCGGAGCCCTTTTTGCGATTCGGCGCTGCGTCGCTTTAACTGACAATTGTGCGGTCATGCGACGTTGTACCCAAACGAAATTTGCGTCCTTTTTTCCCCACAAATAGAGCTTTCTTTTGGTGGTATTTGATCGCCTCTGCGTCATTTCTGATCGCCGCTATAAACAAAAGAAGAGCGACCATTTTGCAAAAAAACCCAAATTTCTTACTTTTTCCTAAAATACAAATCCAAAAAAAAATATAAAAAAACATTTTTTCACCGTTTTTGGCCGATTTATATTCTTCCTCATATTTGCGATAAAAAAAATCGCAATCTGCGTTTATTGATTGGTTTGCGCAAAAGTGGTCGCGTTTACAGATGATGAGAATTCATTTTTGGGGTTTTTAATTTTTTTGATTTTTTACTAAAAATGGCGGCGATCTGCGATTTTTTGCGGTACTGCGATATTTCAACGGACATGGCGGACCATTTTGACACTTTTTTGGGACCATTGGCATTTATACAGCGATCAGTGCTATAAAAATGCACTGATTACTGTGTAAATGCCATTGGCAGTGAAGGGGTTAACCTGCAGGGGGCGCGCTAAGGGTTAAGTATGTTCCCTGGGCGTGTTCTAACTGTATGGGGGACTGCCTAGCTGGGGAAGGGAAGTGGTCACAGCCTTCACGTAAAGGAAGGCTGTGATCACAGCCCTTCCCCCTCACACAGAGCGGAGGTCCGTGTTTACATACACGGACCTCCGCTCATTCGCTCCGGGGGGGGCATCGCGGGTGGCCGGCGGCAATCTAAGCCGCCGCACCCGCTCCATGGCCCCCCTGGACACAGTGAGCGCGCGGGCGCGTCTCCGGCGGCGCGCGCGCGCTCACTAAACTCGTTCCCGCAGCCGCCGTCGTATGACGGCGATTTGCGGGAACGAGCCACTTTGCCGCCGTCAGATGCCGATCGGCGGTCGGCAAGTGGTTAAGTAAGTAATTATTAAGAATTACAGGCCTATAATACATATCACCAAATTTCCATGCAAAAAATTGTACCGCTTTTGGTACAAAATTCCAGACAGAATCATACCGCCAGGGAGGTTAATGATGATCTGCTTTTAAATTGTTTAAAAAAGTGATATATAACCTGAAATATCATTCAAAGTCTGAAAAGAGCCAAATTCCCCCTTTTTTCCTGACTATTCATCAGCACAACTGAGCATGCTCAGACAAGAAAATTCCCTCATTTTAACCCCCATGCCTTTTCTAGAGGGCGGTATAGTAAATTTGCAAATTCACACTTGTCTTTAATGTCTTTTTGAGAAGGAAAATTTGCGTTGGCTAATATGCCTTCTTAAGAAGCCCAATGCAAGTTTTAGCCATTGATTCTAATGATACAATTGTAACTTCCCTAAAGAAATCCTTTTCATGTTGAGATGAAATGTATCTTTCGCTCAAACAAATTGTCCCTGCAACAATGTTGCTATTTCATCATCTAATTTGTTTTTAAAAATGCTACAATGTTCAATCCTCTCATGATTTTCCCTGTCTTTTGCTTGTTGCTGTCCATCCCATAAAAATCTTTTCCTAAACTCACACAGGTATCTGCACAAACCACAAACAATAAATAATAATAATAATAAATAATATAATAAATAATCATACTACATATAATAAATAATAATAATACAAATAATAATAATAATAATAATAATAATAAATAATAATAAAAAAGCTGTTGCAATAACATCACTGTTTTACACTTCAAGCATCACCAAATAGCACAGAATAAACTCCAGACTGATGTAATTCCACCACTTATATGTGCAAAGAAATGCAGTATATGTGTATTTATGTGTATTTATGTGTATTTATGCGTATGAGGTTTGCACACTTGGCAGACTGGTGGCTAACATCCTGAGAATATCTCTTCATGTAGAGAGGTTTTCTGTTCTTACCAAAATTATGTCTACATGTAGTATTTATGTGTAGGAGGGTTCCACCACTATTGCAAATTGTGTCACATGTTTTCTATGGGAAAAGACTATAATCAGCCTTAACATTTCCCATCCAGCAATAATTGCAGCTTCTTACCAAGGCAAATGCCCCAAAATGAGAGATGTTCTATAGCAGAATGCTCACAGTACTGAGCCATAACAACCCTTCAAAACAGATGGCATATGCCAGAAACAGGTTGTTCAATGGTTATCCAGCCTTCCACAGTACATCTGCATTGGTTCATTTATTGCAACCCTGAGACTTAGGACTGTTTGACATCACAGCAATGGACGTTCCATGAATGTGGCTAAGGGCTTAGCACTTCTGCTGAGCAAAGCCGGGGTTCATAGGTTCAAATCCCCAACATGCTATGTCCTGTAGAAAGGCTATCATCTCTTCCTGTGTTGTTAAACATAACTCATGTCCTTCTCCAGGTTTTATATGTTAAATGTAGCATTTATGTGGACGAGGGTTCCACCACCATTGCAAATCTTGCACAATCTGCGATCTTGCCAAAAGTATTGGGACACCTGCCTTTATACACACATGAACTTTAAGGCTGGGTTCACACCTATGCGAATTGGATGCGGCTTAAACCGCATCCAATTCGCAGGACACTTGAAAACACATTGTTTTCAAGGTGTCCAGTTCACATATGTGCGGTGCATTCGCACTCCGCATTGCACAAAAACCGCACACGTTTTTTGGGCAATGCGGTGCGAATTCCCAGCCTGTTGAGTTCAATGGGAGCGCATCTAACCCGCAGATGTGCTCCGCATTGAACAGCGATTTTGCAGGGATCTTTCCCCTTGACCTAGAGTTGCTTTGAAGTCGCACAGATATGAATGGTGCTCATTGGAAATTATCTTCAGGCCCCTTTCACACTTGTGTGACTTTTCCTGCGACTTGGGACTGCAAAGTCATATGACAAGCCGTTCCCCATGATTTTCAATGAGTCCCATTCATATCTGTGCGACTTCAAGTTGCAGTGACTTCAAAGTAGTCCATGCACTACTTTGGTCCGACTTTGATGCGACTTGAGGTCCATAGACCTCAGGATTATACAGCTATTGCTTCAAGTCACATCAAAATCACTGCAAAACATTGCGGCAAATCGTTGTAAAAACACACAAATTTCCAGTCGCACAAGTGTGAAAGAATAACCCCTGTAAAACAACCCCACAACATAATCCCCCCTCCTGATTTGGACCAGTGCACAAAGCAAGGTCCATAAAGACATGGATGAGTGAGTTTGGGGTGGAGGAACTTGACTGGCCTGCACAGAATCCTGACCTCAACCCGATAGAAC
>BLSH010559427.1:224852-236613 GCA_018402905.1 Glandirana rugosa
TCAGCTTGCCCGCCAAGTCCGGCCATACCCTGTGGAGTGATTTGTTGACCCTCTCGTGTGGTTCTCCGACCCCCTCGATCTCAGGGCGTGGAGTCTTTATCTTCTCCTCGACGTTAGGAGGGTCCCGTGGCTCGTTTCTGAACACGTTTGGGTTGTCATATATAATCTGTTCGAGCTACTGGAGCTCTTGGCTTGTTCCTCCTTGTTGGAAGCCAAATAATCGGAGGGACTTTGCAAATTGTCATTGCGTAACGATCTTTATACACGGAGGGCGTAGGGAAGCCGGAATCCGTAGCGTCCTGGGACGTGATAACTTTCCCGCGTGGCGAACCCCCAAGCGGTGCGCCCTTTCAATAGTGCAGGGTCCTGCGATGCCTAAGGCCGAAGGGATGCGGGAGGCACATATTTCTAGCAATGCGTTACTGTTAAACGTTTCAGGGAGGCTAATAAACCGAAGGTTGTTCCTCCTTGTTCGGTTCTCGAGGTCATCGAGCTTGTCTAATATATACTGTTGGGTTTGCACAAGTCTTTGCTCGGTGCCCTGGGAGGATTGCAGCTCCTCTTCTATTTCTGAGGTGCGGGACTCTAGCTCCCCCAGCCTCTTGGTGTGCTCTCCCAGTTGTTTAGTGAGGTGTCCCATACCGGCCTGAACCGCCCGTTCGACTGCCTCTGCGATTGTGGGAGATAGGAGCTCCGCCACCGCTTGGGCAATTCGCGAGAGCTGGGCCTCCGAAGCGTCCCAGGGAGGGACAGGTACAGCGGCGGGAGGTGGTGTGTTCGCGGCATTGTACTGGCCGTCCGCCATATTGGCCGCGTGTGCGCCCACTCCAGTGAGGTCGGCTCTAGCCGGAGTGCTGGCGGGAGTTCCGCCATGAAGGACGAATCTGTCCATCCGTGCCTTACCCGGGATGCAGCAGGGGGTAGTGAGCCGTGAACAAGGCGCTCGTAGCGGGTCTGTAGCAGATTTTATAAGGCTATGGTCCGGAGCTGCCGCTTCTCACTCCCTCGTCATGTGGCGCCGGAACCGGAAGTGGAATATGCATCTTTTTAATATTTATTTATTTTTTTTTTTTTTAAGAATGACAGTCTTTTTGTTATTTGGTATAATCTTGCAGCTAAACATTTGTTGGTGGTTGGTGTCTTTTGAGAGTAGTTGTACTATGAAATGTGTAGCCTGCTAAACACTGTGAAATTAAAGCTATGTCCACTATAAGGCTTGGAAATTTTTAGATTGTAAGCTCCTATGAGCAGGGCCATTAGATCCCAATTGCTAAATGTTAATCTAAATGTAAAACCTAATATACTAATGCCATTAAATGAATGTACATAATTGTGTTGCTGTGCAAATAAATGTAAATTCTGGAGATATTCTTTCTTAATTTTGTTTTGGGGGGAGCTGGCTTTGGGGAAGTGAACCGTCTTGCTAATGACAAATTATGAGAAGGTGTAATCCTGGATTAAAAAAATGAACCTCTTCAGCACACCTGCAAGTAAATGATAAAGGATGTTTGAGTGGAGTATTTTCTTTTAACAGGTCTGGAGGATTGCAGGTAAGTGCCAGTTCACACTGCACTGTGCAAGATTGCATCTGAGTCACAGCGCAGTACAAGTCACATGCGCTGCCCATGCGATTTCAGCCATACAGATAGGATGGCTGAATTTGCATTGCATTCAAACTGAACTCGCACAGGACCCCCCCTTTTTTTTTTTTCCTTTTTTCCTTCTTTTGGTCCACACCAGAATTGGATTGCATGGGTGTACACGCCCATGCGATCAGATTAATGTCCGAACTGTTATGGCTTGTACACACGTGACGAAGATCGTGTTCAACATGCCGTACTCACGACCGTTGCATGCAGAATCGATCGTCTGTAGCCACGCTTTTAACAGTTGAACATACGACGGTCGTTCGTGGGAGTTGTATGCACACTAGAAAATTTGGTCGTGTCAACAAGCTCGCATACGATCGTTGTATCGTGTGTAGAGCAGTTGTGTACAACAAGTTGTATTGTGCTAAACACGCATGCGCCAAGTCCACTTCAACTAACACGAAATTAGATGAAGGAGCCCAAAAGGTGACGCTACTTCCTCATACGCTCGTTCGCGTCATCACGTTCGGCCGGCCGCAAGTTGTATGTACGACCGTCGGGTGCATGTCAGTATGCTATTTACATTATGCAACATACGATTCAACACGGTCGTACGTGCGATCGTCGTCCCGTGTGTACGAGGCTTTAGTTTGCATTGTGATATGTGAGTTGAAATGGGGGTGTCATATACAATGTATTGATGCTCCCAGCAGGTCACACATGGCAGTGTGAAATGCGATGCAGGAACCTGCAGTGGATTTGCAGGGTTCCCGCATTGCACAAGTGTGAACCAGCACTCATAATTAATTTAGCTGGATAGGCAGTGTTGTACGTCTCAAACTGAGCCTTTGTCATTCACCTGCCTATTACTAAAAAAAATAAATTGTAATTGCGATTAAATATTCGCAAGCAAGTGTGGCTTTGGCCTCTGACCCAAGAATGTCATTGTGTTCACCCCGAAGTGCCTTTGCTGGTCAGGATCTCTATATAGGTCAGTGGTTATCAACTCCGGTCCTCAGGACCCACCAACAGGCCAGATTTTAAGTATTACCTTGGGGAGATGCAGACTAGAATACTGCAATCACTGAGCAGCAAATGATATCACATATGATGCATTTCAGTTATCCTGCAAACCTGGCATGTTGGGGGGGTCCCGAGGACCGGAGTTGAGAACCACTGATATAGGTGGATATAGCGAGGTTCCATTTCAGCAAAGAGGTGCTACTCATTTGATGGGTAAGTGTAGGAAATAAACTTGTGCTTACACCATGTGGGGAAGGATGTGGTAGCTAGATTTGGTGGGGATAGGGTTGATTTATTTGTTCATGTGGGATCACCAAACATTATCTTCCAGCCAGGGCAGCCATCAGGAATTTTGGGGCTTCTTAAACTGCTTTAGGCCTGTCTGCCCCCCCCCCCCTTCTGACCACCAACATTCCCCAGGGCCTTTCCACTGCATCCACCCACATCCAGGGGTGTACGTATATCGCAGCCCCAGTAGGAATTATACACTCTGTCACACTTACCTGGTGTAGGCTGTTAAGCATGACTCATTCAAGTGAAGTGTGCAATGCATGCTAGTGTGGGATCCATGGGTTTAAAAAAAAACCACAGTGAACAGGCAGCACAGCCTCACCCGATACTTGCAATAAGACCTCAAGCCCAGCCATAGGTGCTGGAGGTCCCAAATGTGGACCAGTTGTGGTCCAGGGGGCCCTCTGCATGTGACCCAAGTTTAGTATTTTTATCGCCTATGGTTCAGGAGAACGGTGTCCCCCTCCCATAGACTCCAATGTTAAAGACTGCTAAGCACTTTGTTGTAAGGGCACCTTGAGACACTGAGGTCCCTTAAACAGTACTGCCTGAACCCCCCCTGATGCTGGCCCTGCTTAATGCCCATGCGCACACATCACTTCCTACATGTATTCTGCTGATGTAAATCAGTAAGGAGTGTGTGTGTGTGTATATATATATATATATATATATATATATATATATATATCCTAGAGGGTTACTTCTATACACTCCTTTTACACTTGGCCGACTTTTCCTGAAACTCTTCATATCTGTGCTACTTCAAGTGGCACCAACTTCAAAGTAGTCCCTGTACTACTTTGATGTGACTTGAGGTTCCTAGCTCTCAATATTACTCAGGCATTCCCTGAAGTTGGGACAATGTTGTGGGCAAACTGCATTACTTTCAGGATAACACCTTTTGACTTAAGCCCCATTCACACTTGTGTGACTTGAAAGTCATGCAACTTTGGTGTGACTTGAAGCAATGCCCAATGTAATCTTGAGGTCTAGGGACCACAAGTCATATCAAACTCAGACCAAAGTAGTTCAGGGACTAGTTTGAAGTTGATACCACTTGAAGTCAGACAGCTATGAATCCTACTCATTGGAAATTGCGGGGTCCAACTTGACAGGCGTCTCTGCAGTCCCAAGTTGCAGAACAAGTTGCACAAGTGTTGAAGGGGCCTTAGATATCCATCTAAAAGTGGAAGCTCTGCTTATCTCTCCCCCCCTTCTGATGCCACGTTTGGCACCTTTTCGGGGGGGGGTACCTGTTTTGGACATTTACCTGTCCCCACTTCCAACAGACCTCACTGCAGCGAGGTATGCTAGAAATTTGTCACCCCTCCTCCTTCCTTGCTGCCAGGCCATTCAGAAAGCGCAGTGCCCTTTGTTCATGTGCAGTGGGGAATTGGCAATGGAGGCAACAGCACCTAAAAGCCAATGGAAACATGGACTGGGGTGCCAACATCGCTATCTTCCAGGACAGTGTCCTAATAATTAAAGTCAGCAGTTGCAGGATCTGTAGCTGCTGACTTGTACATTTTCTGTAGTGGGGGGGCTGAAGCACAACTTTAATATCAGCTTGTTACCTAGATTGGTGAGCTGGGATTGAGCCCCAGCTATCACATGGTACTTGGGCTTATCTCAACAACCTGTACCATGTGAATAGCTTCAGCTAATCACAGATCAGTAGTAATCCCAGCTGACATGAATGTCAAAAAATTCTGACTGTTCAAAGTTTGGCTGGTACATTGATTTGTATTACCATACAAGCCATTACAGCAAGCCTACATGATACATTTAAACAAGGCTATCTAAAGCCTCATACACACGGGACGACGATCCTATACAACAGGTCGTACGAACGACCGTTGTATACGAAATTGATCATTAGTACGTGCGATTAGAACAGCCGACGTACGACCGTCGTACAACGGGAGTCGTATGAGCAAACTAGAAAATGTGGTCGTACCAACAAGCGGTCATACGACCGTTGTATCATGTGTACAGAGAAGTTGGTCCAACAAGTTGTATTGTGCAAAACACGCATGCTCAGAAGGCAGGAACGGCCGGATGCTAATTACATGCACCTGAACGTTCTTTCTTTGGTCGTACGATCGTGCAGTGCAGTCAGTATGCTAGATACAACAGCCAACATACGATTTGAGACAATCATACGTACGATCGTTGTCCCGTGTTTACGAGGCTTTGCTCACAGAGTAGTTCGATGGTATGACCTTCTGAAACTTGCATTGTACTCAGCATTAGATGCTGAAAACATGCGAACGCATATTCGCCAATTAGCCAATGCCCTTCAGTTTGTTTGTTCCATACTATGAATTCTTTATGCATGCAATGGTATGTACATATTCAATAATATTATGATGTGGAATTGGAATAATCACACACTAGTTAATGTGCTGGCAGTTAGTTTGCAGAGAATTTTCAGAATCCAAGATTAGTAAATGTATTTTCTATGGCTGGTTGTGATCAACTTCATAGTGTAGTGGTTCCTTCGAATACCTTCAAAGCTTACAGCTACAGGTTTGGATCCTACAGGTGCCATCACTACACCTTGCATTGTAATTGGCATTATATTTTGAAAATATGTGAAGGCATATTCGCCAATGCCCATCTCCATACTATGAACTTATGCAATGGTATGTACACATTCATTAATATTATGGTGTGATATTGGAATAATCACACTCTAGTTAAGGTGGCAGCAGTTAGTTTGTAGCGAATGAAGAGAATACAAGATTAGTAAATGTATTTTTTCTGGCTGGTTGTGGTCAAGTCTATAGCGTAGTGGTTTATTCCAATACATTCAAAGCTTACAGCTCCAGGTTCGGATCCTACAGATGTCATCAGCACACCTTGCATTGTACGCAGCATTATATTTTGAAAATATGTGAAGGCCTATTCACCAATTAGCCAATGCCCATCATCAGTTTGATTGCTTCCATACTATGAAGTTTTGGAATGCATGCAATGGTATGTACACATTCATTAATATTATGATGTGCAATTGGAATAATCTCCACTAGTTAACATGGCAGCAGTTAGTTTCTAGAGAATGAAGAGAATACAAGATTAGTAAATGTATTTTTTCTGTCCGGTTGTAGTCAAGTCTTTAGCGTAGTGGTTTATTCCGATGCATTCTAAAGCTTACAGCTCCAGGTTCGTATCCTACAGATGTCATCAGCACACCTTGCATTGTATGCAGCATTATATTTTCCATTTTGCTGCGGTAGTTCCCATACACTTTTTTCAAGCAAATCATGTTCATACAAGTATTCAATGGATTCTGCAGGTTCAAGCCCAGTTGACATCAGCTATTCCCATATTATTCCAATTACGCGATTCTGCGTTCGCGCAATCGCCTATGCGATATGCTAATTGGCTTTCATGGGCGTTATTTTTGAGCGTTATGCGATCGCATATTCGCGATATAGTGAATTAGGCCCAATGTGTTCCTTCTCAATAACACAGCAAAGTCGGGGAGGTCCATACCAGATACTACCACTGCAACTGTCAAGAGGTGACCTCTGCCTGACAGTAGAACTATTGCCCTGGGCCTGACGTCATAAGCGTGCTCAGTGCAAAAGCATGTGTTTAGGTAAGTAAACATTGACCATACTAAGAGTTTATTATTAGTATTCCAGCTAGCCACTGGCTGGGGGGTTTATCGTTGCAGTTAACCAATATGCTTTGCAAAGTAAACCTTCACCTCATTTACTAAGCCCTGGAGCAGCTGCAATGGTGACACTCTCTGGGGTTGATTTACTAAAGCTGAATACTGTAAACTGTGCATTTTGCTAGTGCGGTTGCACTCATTTTCTCCAGAGCTTAGAGAATGTGGTGAAACTTCACTTTGTACAGAATACCCAATCAGGTGCAAGGAGAATAAACAAAAACAGCATTTTGCTTGCACATGATTGGATGATGGAAATCAGAAGAGCTTCACCACATTAACTAAGCTCTGGATAAAATGACTGCAACTACACTTGCAAAAAGCAGTACATTTGCCTTTAGTAAATCAATCCCACTGAATTTATTATTAATCCATGCACTATTTTATGGGTTTAAAAAATAACTATAGCTGTCCTTTTATATGTGGTAAAGTGGTAGTTCACAGGAGTATTGTATTGTAGTATAGGAACAGTATAAGAAAATAACTACATGTATGAGCTCATAATAAAAAAAAATTTGTGAGTTCATTGTGGTTTAAACGTACATGCAGCTTCTGTTTTACCATTCTCTTAAATACCATTGAAGCAAGGTTTTTATTAGCAACATGTAAAGTTGTCACTGATAGCAAAAAAAAGAATATTAGATATATCATAAAGCAATTAAGATTGATTTTTTTTACAGGTTAAAAAGTTTATCATTGTAAATAATTCACAGAGCTGTGAAACAAATATTTTCCTATTGTTTTAGTCTCCATGATTAAGCAGTCAATGCTGTCAGTTATGTTCTTATAAGCCTAGTTGGATCTATTTCATGTTAGAGAAAGAGCTCAGATAAATCCAGGAAAGCTTAATGTTTATCCAATGTGAAAATAATTACTCAAAGTGTTATTCTTAATCCAGATAATTAGAGCGAGGAAGGGAAGATCAGTGTCATTGTGAATTATTCCCTTGCAATTGACTCTTGGTCCTTGTAAGTTTCAGGTGAAGATGTGAATGGATAAAGGTTAGATTAAATATAATCCAAAGTAGCTGCAACCTTAATCTGTTATGATACAAGGATGATCACTTAAAAAGAGCTGGTTCATAGGCATGCTTCTAGTTGGATAAGATGCTGCTCAGCTGGGACTAGCCTTAAACAATGCTTAGTATCATGTCACTGTATGTGTAAGCACTTCTGCATGACTGCACAGTGTCATGATATTCTCACACAGCTAACAGGACTTCACTAATCAGAATGATACTGTAAACTTGTGATCTTTATTTCCAATGATGAGATACAGTGGCGTAGCTAGCACAACTGGCACCCGGGGCTGGACTTTTTTTTGCACTGCCCCAAGAAAAATGGTATGTGGCATTATAGCGGTGCCACGCCAAAACTGTGGGTGCGGTCAGATTGCATCAATTGTGGGAGAGGCTTAAATGGCCATATGCTTTAATGACTGTGCCACAAGCGAGTATGTAACAGACAGTACACACCTCAGTATACTCATTTTAATAAAATGAAACTGTTCTATTGCATATCCTTTACTACACACAGCTAACCTTAAAGTGATATTAAAGTCTTTGTTTTTTGTTTTATTTTTTCTAAATAAGAAACATGTTATACTTACCTACTCTGTGTGGTTTTGCACAGCTCGGATCTTCCTCTTCTTGTGTCCCTTGCCAGCATCCCTGGCCTCTCCCTCTTTCTGGGTGCCCCAACAGCAAGGAGCTTGCTATGGGGGCACCCAAGCAGGCACACTCCCGAGCCTTGGCTCTGTGTGTCCATTCACATACAGAGCCATGGCTCGACTCAGTTCCCTCTGTCTTCTGATTGGCTCACTGACTGTGATAGACAGCAGTGTGAGCCAATGGCACCCGCTGCTGCCAAAAGCCAATCAGGAGTGCAAGTCCCCAGACAGCCAAGGCTCTTGTGGACATCGTTGGATGGAGAGGTGGCTCGGGTAAGAATTAGGTGGGGCTGTGGGGCTGCTGCACACAAAAGGTTTAGAATGCATGAAGGTAAAAAACCCTTTAACAAAGAATGTGCTGTACTTAGAATGCAGTAGTCAGGAGTAAGAAATGTAAAACACAGTGAGGGGAATTTATTAAAACTGGTGCAGTCAGAATTTGGAACAGCTGTGCAAGACAAGCAATCAGCTTCTATCTTCAGCTTTTTCAGCTTTAAAAATGAAACCTATGAGCTGATTGGTTACCATGCACAGCTGTTCCAAATTCTGTCTGCTCTAGTTTTGATAAATTCCCCTAAAGCTCATTCAGACAGGCACTGAGACAGGTCCTGTATGCTGAGCCACTTTTTGCTGCATCTGCATCCACCAGTTCCTTGAGCTTTTCTGCATTAGGCATCTGTTTCCCAGATTTGCAAATTTGCCAGCTGGTCTTCTGTTCACAAACTCCCTCAGTTTTACTAGGTGGAAGCCTCTGTTGATGTCAGCTTCGGACATAAGGTCCTTCAAGCAGCTCTTTGAGTTGCTGTGTTGCCCACGCTTTGCTTAGACTGCTTTGGAACTTCCCAGCTGTCTCAGCATTTCTTCTGATCCCTTAAAGCAGTAGTAAACACAGCTTGCTCACTTGTACCTACAGGTAAGGTTATAATAAAGCTTACCTGTAGGTACAGGGAATATTCTAAACGTACACTGTTTAGGAGAAATTCACTACTTCTACAGCCTGTGATGTCACCTCACATGTGCACTGTGCTCTGAATTGACAGCTTGCCATCCCTTCAGAGTGCTGTGCCATGGCTCCTGTGTGCATGGATGGGAGTTATGTTATCACAGACCAGAACTGGTGTGATGATCTTTGTGAGCACTCTTGTGGCCAATACAAGGTCCATGGGATAGGCCACAAACTGGCAGTGTTTGGCACTCACAGCAAAGCAAAGAAAATGCAGATGATCTATGTCGGAAGATGACAATGCGTATACAGTATATTTATCCTTTATGTCAATGGATACTAAAAATTCTCAGTGATGAAGGGAGGCAATAACTGGGCTAATAGATTTCAGCCAAAACTTTTGAGGACAAACAAAGGCCTTAAAAGCCTTTAAATCTACGATAGAACAAATGACTCCGTTGGACATCTGAACTATAAACAGGCATAAATAAAAAACATGAAAATTTTCAGTTGGAGGAATAAGAATGACAGATGAGAAGATGAGTCATAAAACCATGCATGAAAAAAAAACTTCCACCTCCAATGGAAGAGGAATGTGCACCCAAAAATGAAAGGGGAGGGTTTAATAATAGCTAATGGTTCAAGCAGTTCTGACTGGGATTTATAAGAAATGCACAAAAGCACAATCTTTCTCTGTCCTAAGCTCAGTATCGCACATGGTGCAAATTCTGTCCTCGGTAGGTGGGACACCTGCAACCATAAGGGGCCTACCCCTTGGTGTTATGCTAGATATGTCGTTCAAGAAATGCTAATGCCTTTCAGCTGAGCTAGGGCACTAGAAGTTATGTGAACATTGACTGTATGACCACTTTAAGTACAAGAGTGCAGTAAACTCAGACCATGTCCTGCTGTAGTCCTCTGCATTCCAGAATGCAGGCTTTACAGAATAGTAATGGCTATGAGATGGCAGCCGTGGGATCCAGTTTGATGCCTCAGAGGCGTGGGGAAAATTGCAGTACAATGCTTCTTGTGAGAGAAAAATGCAGGGAGCCTGGCCTGCACAATAATTCCCAACAGTGCTGCATCATCAAATCCTGGCCAAAGGAAATTGCAGCAGGAGCTTTAAATGACATCAACCACAACAGGTGGTATAGTGTGATTCAAGGTGCATCTGGGGGGGGGGATGAGTGAAGACCCCCCCATGCTGTTATTTTTTTAAATGTTGGCATAGGACTCCCTTTAAAATCCATACTAAACCCAAAGGGTCTGGTATGGATTGGGGGGAACCCCCACGCTATTTTTCTTTTACATTTTTGTATTACCGGCAATGGTATTTTATTGCTGGTAATTTAAATGTCATTTTTTTTTCTTTATTAGGCCTCATACACACGGGCGTATATAAAATAATAAACAAAACGTCGGGCCCGACGTCAAGGAGAAAAAGTCGACGTTTTTCGGCGTTATGCATTGGCGTTTTTGAGCGCTAGTGAGCGTCGGCGTCAATAGACGTTTTTTAAAAAAAAATCATTCCTCTGCTATTTTTCAACCTAAAAATGTCGGCGCCGGAAAAAGCCGGTACAATATTAGGTGGCGTTTGTTGGCGTCTGTTGGCGTTTTGCGGCGCTTTTTGACGTCGATGCAGCCAAGGAACGCGCTGGTCGTGGGTTCTCTGATACGCCAACGCCATCTACAGCTCAAAAACGCCGACGTTTTTTATGTGGCCATTGACTAACATGGGGAGCAGAAAAAAATGTCAGTAGACGCCGGCGTCAAAAAACGCCCGTGTGTATGAGGCCTAAATGTCAGTTTTGCTGCAATACATAGTACAGATGCGACACTTGACAGGCATATTAAAGGGATCCCCCAGGCACTATATTTAACCACTTGAATACAGGACGTTTATACCCCCTTCCTGCCCAGACCAATTTTCAACTTTCAGCGCTCTCACATATTGAATGACATTTACTCTCTCATGCTACACTGCACCCAAACAAAATTTGTATCATTTTTTTCACACAAATAGAGCTTTCTTTTGGTGGTATTTAAGAACCTCTGGGTTTTTTATTTTTTGCGACATAATTGAAAAAAGTGCGAAAATTTTGAAAATAAAAACACTTTTTTTTCGTTTCTGTGATAAAATTTTGCAAATAAGTAATTTTTGTCCATAAATTTTGGCCAAAACGTATACTGCTACCTATCTTTGGTAAAAATAACCCAAATAAGTGTATATTATTTGGTCTGTGTGAAAGTTATAGAGTCTACAAGCTATGGTGCAAATCATTGAAAATTGATCACACCTGATGCACTGATGGCCTGTCTCATTTCTTGAGGCCCTGAAATGTCGGGAAAGTACAAATACCCCCCAAATTAACCCTTTTTGAAAAGTAGACATTCCAAGGTATTTAGTAAGAGGCATGGCGAGTTTTTTGAAGTTGTACTTTTTTCCCACAATTCTTTGGAAAATTAAGAAATTATTATAATTTTTTTTTTTTTGCACAAAATTGTCAAAACAACAAGTTATTTCTCACACACAGCATATGCATACTTCCAATTACACCCCAAAATACA